>JAJONR010004482.1:0-49824 GCA_029582245.1 Solanum etuberosum
CATTTGAGAGTTGTTCTGCAAACTCTCAAAGATCGCCAGTTGTTTGCTAAGTTTAGCAAATGTGAGTTTTGGTTACAATCAGTTGCTTTCCTCGGGCATATAGTATCTAGCGAAGGGATCCGAGTGGATTCTCAGAAAATAGAAGCGGTGAAACAATGGCCCAAACCTACCTCTCCTACAGATATCAGAAGTTTCTTGGGTCTAGCAGGTTATTACAGAAGGTTCGTGGATGGATTTTCATCCATATCCTCTCCATTGACTAAGTTGACTTAGAAAAAGGTTAAGTTTCAGTGGTCAGATGATTGTGAGAAAAGCTTTGCAGAACTGAAAACTAGGTTGACTACCGCTCCGGTTTTGACTCTACCAGAGGGTTCAGACGGTTATGTTATCTATTGTGATGCATCCATAGTCGGCCTAGGTTGTGTGTTGATGCAGCTAGGTAAGGTTATAGCTTATGCTTCTAGACAACTTAAGGTGCATGAGAAGAATTATCCGACTCATGACCTCGAGCTTGCAGCAGTGGTGTTAGCACTTAAGATTTGGAGACATTACTTGTATGGTGTTCACGTAGATGTGTTCACAGACCATAAAAGCCTTCAGTATGTGTTCACCCATAAAGAGTTGAATCTTCGCCAGAGGAGATGGCTTGAGTTCCTCAAGGATTATAACATGAATGTGATTTACCATCCTGGTAAGGCCAATGTAGTAGAAGATGCCCTTAGCAGACTATCTATGGGTAGTGTAGCACGTGTTGAGAAAGAAAGAAAAGAACTAGCAAAGGATGTTCACAGGCTTGCTCTCTTGGGAGTTCACCTTATGAGCATATCAGATGATGGTGTAACAGTTCAGAATGGATCAGAATCTTCATTGGTAGCGGAGGTTCAGGAAAAGCAAGACAGTTACCCGATATTGCTTCAACTAAAGGGTGCAGTCCACCAGCAGAGAGTTGAGGTATTCTCCCAAGGGGGAGATGGTGTGCTTCGCTATCAGGGTCGATTATGTGTTCCTAAGGTGGGTGAGTTGAGACAGCAGATTCTTGCAGAAACCCATAACTCCAGGTATTCTATTCATCTAGGCGCCACTAAGATGTACCATGATCTACAGGAAGTCTTTTGATAGAATGGCATGAAGAGGGATATAGCAGGTTTTGTGGCTAAGTGCCCCAATTGTCAGCAAGTGAAGGTAGAACATCAGAAACCAGGGGGTATAACTCAAGAGATCAGCATTCCTAATTGGAAGTTGGAAGTGATCAACATGGACTTCATTACAGGTTTACCTCATACTCGCAGACAACATGACTCCGTTTGGGTGATAGTAGACAGAGTTACTAAGTCTGCACGCTTTTTGGTTGTTAAGACTACAGACTCGGCGGAGGACTACGCCAACCTTTACATTAATGAGATAGTCAGGTTGCATGGGGTTCCTTTGTCTATCATCTTAGATAGAGGTCCTCAGTTTACCTCTCATTTCTGGAAGTCATTTCAGAAAGGTCTCGGTACTCAGGTTACTCTTAGCACAGTGTTTCATCCGCAAACGGATGGTCTGGCAGAGCGTACCATTCATACCTTAGAGGACATGTTGAGAGCTTGTGTGATCGACTTCAAGGGTAGTTGGGATGATCACCTTCCTCTTATAGAGTTCGCCTACAGTAATAACTACCATTCAAGCATTCAGATGGCCCCTTATGAGGCATTGTATGGGCGTAGATGTAGATCTCTAGTTGGTTGGTTTGAAGTAGGTGAAGCAGCCTTGATAGGACCAGATTTGGTTCAGGATGCTATCAAAAAAGAAGTCACTTTAGTTAAGGTTTTGTGGAGGAGTCAGTCAGTAGAGGGAGCTACTTGGGAAGCAGAAACAGCCATGAAGGCCAAGTATCCTCATCTCTTTCCTTCCGATTCCATTCCAGCTTAAGGTAATAGTTCCTATTCAATTTTTCAGTCATTCATGCGCATATTCAGTCTTAGTATCATGTTCCTTCAGTTTGTACTTGCATTATCAGCGTATTTGTATGTCCTTGAAACTCAGTTTAGTCAGAAATTAGTTTTCAGAAATTAGTGGTAGGGTTTGCAGCTCTTTCCCTCCATATTCAGTTAGTTTAGTCTTCATTCGAGGACGAATGTTCCCAAGGGGGAGATAATGTAACACCCCGTATCCTAGACAGACTAGATTGCATATTTGAGAAGCTACAGGTGCCACCGACGGGCACCACCTACGGACCGTAGGGTGACCCACGGTCCGTCCTGGTGGTCCGTGGTTAACCACCTGGAGCCCCTCCCAAAAAAGCCCAGAAAAATTATTCAAATCCAGACCTACGGACCGTAGGTCAGACCACGGTCCGTGTTCCAGGGCCGTAGGTCGGGCCCCAGATTTCAGTCCCAGAAACCCCCCAAAAAATAAACTAAGGGTCAGCCTACGCCAGGACCTACGGATCGTAAGTCAGACCATGGTCCGTGGTCCAGGGCCGTAGGTCAGACCCTCATTATTCAACTCCCAGTATCCAACGACGGTTGACCAACACGAACCGTCGGTCCATCCACGGTCCATCAGTCAGTCCGTCGGTTGACCCCGACAGTAGTTAAGTCAGGGGTCTTTTGGTGTTTTTCCTATGAATTGGACCCCTAAACTACGTCGTTTAACACCCTAAACTACGTAGTTTTGATCAGTTTAAGCCTAGTAACTTAATTAGAACTTACCCTAGTCAATTCATTCTGCAAAATTTAGCAAACTCAGAGCAAAAGGGAGAAAGAGTCGACCAAACCTTTTTCCAAGAACGCAGCGAGTTTTCTTCAGTTCCAGCCCCAAAATTGAAATATTTCTCCCTGGAATTCATCACCAGGTATGTGGGATTTCACTAGTGGGTTTCTTTTGCCCATTAGATCCCGTGAATTCAGTCAGAATCTTGATTCCGTTGATATTATCTAGACCTAGAGTTTCTTGAATGTTAGAAATTATTGGGTTTTAGCTGTTAGAATGATCCAAATCAGATTATCATGTTGTTGCTCAGTTTCTTGCATGAAATTCAGAACCTTAGCTATGTAGTTCCTTTAGTTCATGAATTACACATGCTAGGCCAGCTATTTCAGTTATATACATGCTTCAGTTTACGAATGTCATATATCAGATATAATTGTTGCATTCTCAGAGTTTGCATGTCAGAACATCGAGCTATCCATGTTTTACAGAATTTAGTCATAATGTGTTAATTTCAAAATTAATTGGGAGTAGCTTAATACCGAGTGGACTAAGGTTCCAGCGTACCCTCATAGTCCCAAAACTACGTGCCCCGTAGGTTGTAAGTCCCCTCTGTGGGCATCATTTTAGTGATCACGCCAGTCATGCCTTTATACCTCTGTCAAGGTATATTGGGTCCTCTCGATGGGGCGTATACATCGGACTCCACATTTAGCTCATGTGGTTTTATGTCGGTTATTAGTAGCTCCCACAGTACAATCAGATTCTAGTGTATTGACCAGGTTATCAGTTACAGTTCAGTATTTAGACTCAGCATATCATGTACTTGGTCATTGCATTCAGTTAGCTCAGCACTCAGTATATCTTAGTATTTACATTCAGTTCAGATTATATCATTGCTCTTATTGCTTTGTTCAGTTATGTTTATTGTTCAGCTTTACTCTATCCTGCATGCTCAGTACCTTTCAAGTACTGACGCATATTCTGCGCTACATCTTCTCGTGATGTAGGTCCAGGTTCTCAGCTTCCAAATCACGCATAGATCGGTTCCCGATCTTCAGCTTAACAGTATTAGTGGTGAGTCATCATTCTCCGAGGACGACAAACATTGTTCCTTTGCTTTTAGTCGTATTTTTAGTTTTTGCTAGATTTAGCTGGGGCATGTCCCAACATTTCTAGTCAGTTAGAGGCTTTATTTCAGACATAGTTAGAATCAGCTTTAGTGTTTGAGTTTGACTTTTCAGTTGTTGTTAAACTCTCCGCATTTATATATTCAGATATAGTATGGGTATTCCCCATCATTTCAGATTTATCTTATGATTAGCTTCTGCACAGTGTTTATTGGTTCAGTAATCTTTTAGTATGCTTATGTTATGCCAGCAGGGTTAGCTTCGGGTCACTCGTGATCCTAGGTCCCGTGTCCACGTCCTAGGGGTAGCTTTGGGGCGTGACATCCATGGAAGAAAGGGCTCCATGGATGAAAACTATCATACCTTGATGCCAAAAGCTTGAAAGCAATGGAGGATTAAGAGGCTTGATATTGAAACCCTAGCTTTCTTCTTCTAATTCTAGAGAGAGAAATATTTGAGAGGAGGATGTTGATCTTCTTTTGAGAATTTGAGAGAATGAATTGGGTTTGGGTAATTTGGGGGTTTAAAATCATTATATAGGGCTTTGGGTAGAAGGAAAAACGACATAGTATTGAGTTAAAATAATTGGGGAAAAGACCCAAAAGTCCCTGACTGAAAACTTCTGAATTGCCATCATGGAGGCCAAAACGGGTCGTCATAGACTACCATGGCCCATCAAACGGGTCGTGAAGAAATTCTGCCTAATAGTGCTTCACTATTTCGATCATAACGTTTTACTTCGAGCTTGGAATTAGGAAAACTCAGTGGCGTTGGAAAGAGGACTTAGAGACCTTTAATTTGATAGGTTATGGGCCACCTAATTCATTTTGTGCTGAAAGATATGATGTTTTGAAGTTGACTCTAAACTCTTAAGCTAATGACAACTCTTCACGGACGGCTTCACAGGTCGTGTGGGGCTTCACAGGTTGTTTTGACGCATGTGGCCCTTGACCAGTGGCTAGGGGAAGACCCCTACTTACTTGACCGACTTGACGACCACTTTGACGGCCCATCAACCTCACCACGGGCCGTCTAGGCGTCCATCAAAGTGAAGCTTACAGGGGCAGGTTCTGGAAACCTACCCCGAGCCCCTCAATGGACCGTGGTCTCCTTCACGGCCCGTGTAGGGCTCCGTGGAGGGTTTCATGGTCCAATTTTTGGGCTTATGAGTTTCAAACTTGATCCATTTCTAGTCTTTCTCAAATCTGAGGTGTTACACAACAGGGGAAGGTTCGATAATTGAAGCTGAAGTAATAGCAATGAGAATGGGGTTTGAATTTGGTGTAGCTCATAGTTTTCTACCAATTACTTTGGAAACAGATTCATTAGCTCTTAAGAACATAATTGATAGGGTGTGGGAATTTCCTTCTACCATAACGATGGAGGTGAAGAAAATCAGTTCACTAAGAGAGAAGGTCCTCAATCTGGTGGAGGTGTATTTAAAGAAGGGAACAAAGTCGCAGATTTTTTTTGCTAACATAGGTTTTTCTTTTGCCGGTACAAATCATGTTAATACACTAACATTGAACAGGTACCAAATGAAGGAAGAATAATCTTGCAAATGGAAAAATTACAAATTCCAAATTTGCGCATAAGGAAATATCAGAACAAGTTTTGTAGAACTAGAACAACAAACCATCGATGTAGACATTTCACAAGGCGGACATGATAGAAGTTAATAAAGAAAAGTTATTCAGCGGAGGAATAGCAAGATACAACAATTTCGACAACAGTATAATTCATAGATATGATATGATTCATCCCTAAACAGTGCTATTAGATCCATTCGGAACTCAATCTGTTAAGAGATGAATTGAATCAAATCGTATGAAGTTTCCAATTGAATAAGAGGATAAAGGGTGTAGTGGTACTCACTGATACAGGGTCATTTTGGCTTTACGAAGCTACATTGAAGGAGCCTTCACCGAGCTAGAGTCATGGCACTTGTGAGAATTTTAAGTGTCCCCAGTGACGTCTACTTAAGCTAGCTTTCTCTTGGACCAAAATGTTACCAGTATTTCGAGTTCTCTGCTGGCCATTAACCTCTGTTCGCCGCCACATTAGAGCTCCTTTTTCTCTGCGAAGAAGATGAAGTTGCAATGAGAAGGGTGGTGCACTTTCCTTTTTCCAGTCCCTTGATCTTGTCTGATTAGGTTGTTTTTTTCTTTCTTGTTTTCGGGTCTGGGCTATTGTTGGGCCTGGACCCTTTAGTTTCTTGTGTAATTATTTTGGTTTTATCAATAATACCCCTATATGGATTTTTAAAAAATTAAGTTAAAAAATTCACTTCCGTTAGATGAAAATGTTATATGTGAGTCATTTTTGCAACAATAAGAATATATATAAGTCATTTTTGTAACGATAGGGGTATATGTGAACAACTTTTGTAATGGTAGGAATATATGTGAACTATTTTGTAATGGTAGGGGTATATGTGAACCACTTTTGTAATGAGAGATATAGCATGCCTAAATAATAAAGTGGAGGGATATATCAAGCTCTTTTCCCATTATGTATTTTAAGAAAAAATACTACAACATGAAAACATGATAGCAAAAAATATAATATCATTACACCAATAATAAAAACACATGATTTATAACAAAAAATACTTTTGAAGCAACAAATTTAATTGCAAAGGTGTGAACGCTTTTATTGCATGGGACTTACAATTTACACCCGAGACTTATGCCTCAAATTTTAGAGCATACAACTTATAAATCTATGCTTTTCATTTGTACCTCAAAGCTATTTTGGTACACCTCACCCAATAACACCTTTGGAGACAATGTTCTACACTAGAGCCATTATGATGTCATCTTTTTAAGAAATTGTAATATCATCATTCTTCCCGTTCCAAAATAATTTCTTCGATTGGTTGCAATTTGGCAAACTCCACCAAGCTATTCTTCCTTGTCTAAGTTGAGAAGGAAGTTAGAGTAAACATTGGTATACAAGTTACTTTTTCAGAGACACGATTAAGCAAATTTCTTTTAACTCAAACTCACTTAATAACCCTAATTTCTATATAGATAGAATATAATAGACATTATTTGCAACAATTTGGTGATGCCAAAATAAGACGGGGTGGGGTCTATTATCAACTTTCTAAAGCTCAGTGGCTGACATAATCAGAGTGTCAACCCTGCTTGGTAAAGCAAAGTTAATTCGCCCCAAGATGACTGACTAGTTCGACCAATATCTGATGGGGATATGATATACATATGCCATTAATCAGCTTAACTTTCATATATGCATATGCAGCTCGTAGCTCAAATGGATGTTACAACATGCAAGAATACATAACTTTCAAATATATCACATTGCCCAGAAACCTTTCAACTCTTCCCAAAGAGCTTTCTGTCTGGCTCAAGTAACCATGCATATGATAATTTCTCTCCCCATTTGCTTTATAGTTGAGCTTGGTAACAGAAGCAGGATTTTAACAATTAATGGGGAAAAATTCACGCTGACAGCTCTGAGCGCTCTCTTTTAGCTGTTTGCATCATTATATGCAAAAATTTGCCAGGTTCACAACTGTAAGGATTAGCAAGTGCAGCATGTGCCAAGAATGGTAGCTTTCTAAGTGATCTTCCACTCATACCCTGAAAGATACACATATTTGTTCATCACAATTATATGCTGCTGCATTTACTTGACTGGAAATAAAGGGCAAATCTTTACCTCACAGGCCTCTGCAGCTTCAAGCAATTGTTTACCAAGATGTGGAGACATTTGAGACTCAGTTGAAACTACTTCGCTCATCTTCTCCTTCAAACTAGCATAATTTGGAAGAACAAGGCGACCTCCATCCTGCATATACTCCAGTCATTTGTAAAGAATTGCTAAACAAAGCAAATGTGAACCAAAGAACAACTAGTAGTACCTGCGAATTTGACAAAATTCCAGTACGCAATAGCTCTTGCAAGCATGATCGGAGTATCTCATAACGTGCTTGAAGAGTAGGTGGTCCAACATAAGCCTTAATGTCAGCACGATCCACAAAAGCTATATCTGCAATCCCATGAAGGTTACATCTTTTAGAAATAAATAGTAACTCATGCGAATCTGATCAGGAGATGGTGCAAAGCATGTCACCTGGCAGAAAATGGAAGTAAAAGGGAAATGCACCAATTGCATGGTAACATCAGTTTAATTAGTATTAACCTTTCATGAAAATTCCAATTTTTCATCTTCTAGTGTACATTACGACCCAATAGCTTTCAAATGAAGATACTCAAACTAGCAATGCTAAACATGCATTACATATTGTACAGCTGATACTGGTTTTAAATTTTAATAGCAGAAGAAACCAATGGTAGAAAAATTCGAACATACTATGCTTCTGAATCACTATTATAGTGGCACTCGTGAACAAGATTCAAAAAGGGAAGAACAAACACATGCAAGATCATCCACACATGCTTTTTGAAAAAACAAATTGAAAAAAAAAAGAGAGGATAAAACAACAAAGTGAAGTTGATATTAATATATGAACTAGACTCTGCACACAGTGATCTCAGACAATTAAAGAAACTCAAGAGTCACCGTGCTTGCAATTCCATTGTCAAAGCAATATATAGCCTTTCGTATTTCAGCTTGCATGACTACTTAGAGCAGAATACTTGGAGAACTAGACATCTACATTATATTGTTCAAATACTTCAGTTTTGTCAATCAGCCGAGATAGTTCTTAGTCCTGACATTAAACAAGAGTGTAGATGACATCTTGTACTACAATTTGACAACAGGCAGGCACTAAACATTCCAAAGTTCTGGGTAGATCAATACTGGGTGATGGTAAAGATCAATAATCGAAACTTACGATAGGAATTTCAGACCCATATGAAAACCCGAAATATTACTGGAAACTGGAGAGTAGGAGCAGGATTGCTAAGAAGATGTTTGGATTGACTTAAAAGTTGGCCAAACATACTTTTAAGTCAATTTTTTACTTTTGGAAGTGTTTGGCAAATATAAAAATAACTTCAAATAAGTCAAAAATGACTTAAAATAAGTTAGAAAGTATTTGACAAGATTAAAAATAACTTCAAATAAGTCAAAAATGACTTAAAATAAGTTAAAAAGTATTTGACAAGATCAAAAATAACTTGAAATAAGTTTAAAATGACTTTAAATAAGTCAAAAAACCAAAAGTAGGTCTCCCCTACTTTTATTTTTTGACTTAAAAGTCATTTAAGTTTGACTTTTTTATTTTTGACTTAAAATCAATTATTTTTAAGCCAATCCAAATGGGCTCTAATTCAACTCCCTGATTTATCCTATCAATTTGGGTAGCTAAAGAATTTTCCTAGTAGAGAATAATCACACCAATCTGTATCAAAACGTAATGCAGTGTTGTCACTGTCAAAGGTGCGCTTAAGCCCTAAAGCAAGTGCAAAACATGTTGAGTGTTTCGATTTGCTGGGGCTGGCACTTCAGTGCCGTCATCAAGGCTCTAAGACATACTTTTTCTCGCCAATGAATGTAATCCTAAAAAGACAACACTAAATAATTGATATTTCAGATTATTATAATTATTTATCAATTCTATCACATATTGTTATTCATGCTTATAATTATTAGCCTTGGACATCACGTATTGTAAAAAAAATTCATTTACACCTTTTTTCGTTAATGCTCACACTTTATTTGTGCTTTGCATCTAAAGCCCAACAAACATTAGAGTTTTTTTGAATCTTTCATCTTTAATAACACTAACGTAATGTATGAAATTAGAGAGGAGACAAATATTTATTTTCGGAAATCATACTACCTCTTCCAATTTATGTATCATACATTTCTTTTTAGTATGCGTCGAAAAACATAGCATACTTCTTTATTTTTTTAGAAAAACAAATTTCTCTTTTCTCTTATTGAGATGATATATTGTCGCACAAATGTTTATGGCTTATTTTGAACCATACTTCTTTCAATTGTAGTTATTGTTCTCCCTCCTTTTCGTCGTGTAGTACTTTCCTTTTCGCATTATTATTTTTTGTTATTGCTCTCATATTTGTATTCCCTTTCTCAAACTGGTTGGCAGACTTTATTTAAATCGGGGGTCTATCGGAAACAGCCTCTATCTCTACGATGTTACCCTCCCTAGACCCCACTTGTAAAATCACACTAAGTATGTTGTTGTTTAAACTCCGCGTTCAATCAAACACAAACAACTACATACTCTATATAATCTTACAAACTGGAGTTTGGGGAGTGTGGGGTGTACACAAACCTTACCCCTACCTTTGTGGGTTAGAGATGTTGTTTAGATAGACCATCGGCATGTTTAGTCAAACATCATCACATAAATTGAGACCGAGGAAGTAGAACAAAAAGGATACTCCCTTTGACTTGGCACGGAGTTTAAGAAACAAAGACTTTAAACATGTGGTCTAAAATGAGTGATAGATGTTTGTGTGGCTATAAATCATTTCATTAAGGATAAAATGAGTATTTTAAAATTAAATTGTTACTAAGGGTGTGTTTGGTTGGTTGGCTTAAAAGTTTCAAAAAATATTTTCCAAATCAACTTATTTTCCTCAAATTTAAAGAAAATGACTTACCTCCAAAAAGTAAGGAAAACATTTTCCAGAACTCTTTTTAAAGCTCACACCTGAAATTCTCATTTTAGGACTTAATTCCCGACTCCTAACCTCGATGCGAGACCCACATCCTGAGTCCTAGGTAGGATCGAGTTAGGATTGGATCATGTGTTTGGTGTTGGGTCTTGAGTCAGGATTCAAGGTCAAATCCTAGATTGAATGTTGGGGGTCGACTGTTGGGGTCAAGTCCTGATTTGAAAGTTGGATATTGGATCAAGAGTAGAGTTAGGTTTCAGGTCGGGTCTCGAGGTTAGGTCTCATGTTTGGTGTCGAGGTCGATCTCAGGTTGGGTCCCAGTCTGGAATTCAAATCCCATGTTAGGTGTCGAGATTGGATCGGGTGTCAAAGTCGGGTCTCGATCGGGTGTCGAGATCAGGTCTTGAATCAGTCATCGAGGTAAGGTGTCGGGGTCATGTCCTGATTTGGAAGTCGGGTCTTGGATCGAGAGTCAAGGTTGAGTGTCGGGATTGGGTGTCAAGATTGAGTCTCAAGTCGTGTGCGAGATTGGCTCCCGTTGAGGAATTCGAGTCTTAGGTCGGGTGTCTAAGTCGGGTTCTGATCCAAAATTCACGTCCCTAATTGAGTGTCATGATTGGGCCTTGGATTAGGCATCTCCCGATTCGAAAGTCAGGTCTTTGGTCAAGTCTCGGGGTCGAGTCTTGGGTTTAATGTCGGGTCTCGGGTTAGGTAACATGGATGGGTCTTGCATTAGATGTTGAATCCTAGTTTGAAAATTGGGTCCTAGTTTTGGTGTCGGACCTCGAGTCGGATATCGGGATTGGGCCTCAAGGTCGAATTTTGAATCAATTGTTAGGAGGCTAAAGAGTTTAGGTTGAATTGGACCATGACCGAATATGTGGAGTGCAAATTAATTGAGGTGATGTATGAGGTTGGCATGGAAGTGAGGCTTAACACACAAAATGTACAAGAGGGATAGATTCAAGTAACTTGAGTCTATAATTCAGGAGAGTGGGGACATCGACGGTGATATCACACTGTACTGGTGCGGCATGAATGAACTGGAGGCTTGCCTCTGGAGTCTTGTGTGATAAAAAGGTACCGCCAAAACTCAGATAAGTTTCTATAGAGTGGTGGTTCGACCGACATTGTTGTATGGGACTGAGTGTTGGCCAGTCAAGAACTCTCAGGTCCAAAAGATGCACGTTTCAGAGATGCGTATGTTGAGGTAGATGTGTGGTCATACTAGGAGCAATAAGATTAGAAATGAAGAAATCTGACATAAGGTGGGAGTGGCCTCCATAGTGGACAAGATGAGGGAAATGAGATTGAGATGGTTTGGATATGTGAAGAGATGTATAGACACCCAGGTGAGGAGGTGCGAGAGGTTGGTTATAGAGAGTATGAAGAGAGGCAGAGGTAGCCCGAAGAAGTATTGGAGAGAGGTGATAAGACATGATATGATGCAGCTTCAGTTACCGAGGATATGACCCTAGATAGGAGGGTGTGGAGGGCACATATTAGGGTAGAAGGTAGTGTAGTGACGTCTTGCTTAGGGTGCAAGTGTTGACAATGGTACTTGTGGTATTATGGTAGTTTTATCATAGTTAATATTGTAGTTTTTATTTATTAATCGATCCTAGTATGTTGTTTATGGTGTTTCGATTGTCACATGATTTCATTGTGGTTTTGGCTCCTCTCTGGTGGACTTTTGCATTGTTTGCTTGTCATTTGCTATATTTTCTTAATTGACTCCTTCATCTGTATACCAGGATTTGTTGCACTAGAGTTGAGGGTCTTTTGGAAACAAGTTCTTTATCTTCATGAGGTAGCGGTAAGGTCTGTGTATATTCTACCCTCCCCACACCTCACTTGTGGGATTTCATTAGGCATGATGTCGAGGTCGGGTTACAGTTCGAATGTCGGGTTCTAGATTAGGAGTCAAGGTCAAGTCCTAGGTCGGGTCTCGAGGTCCGATCCTTGATCGGTCACCAAAGTTGTGTCCTGATTAGGGTGTTAGGGTCCGGGTCGGATCCCAGGTCGAGAGTCGAGATTAGGTCCAAGATCAGTTGTCGGGTTGGGTCCTGAATCAATTATCGAGGTTGGTTTTTGGGTGAAAATATTTTCCTAAAAGTATTTTCTATTCTATAGCCAAAAATAAAAGATATTTTCTAAAAAAATATTTTTCATTTATCAAATGAACACTAGAAAATATTTTTCACTCACCAACCAAACATGAGAATAAATTAGAAACCAACTTGTTTTCCAAGAAGACATTTTCTAGGAAATCATTTTAAGAAAATAGCCAAATACCCCCCAACCTATTATCAGATTCTCAACTACACACTTATATTTCACGGAGTCCTATTACCCCATTAGACTATTTTAAAGCGGAATATGTACCACCCTAAGACTAAACAACCATATTCTTCACATGTAGTGATGCACACGCGCTGCCAGCTACCAAATATCATGTATATCAAAGAAAAAAAGATAAGGTAATTCACATTCTTCTTCATCATCATTTTCACTCTTCACACTTCTCCATAGTCTTCAGCCATGTTTTCTCACTGTAAACTCCCTTAAACCTTTAATCTCTCTCCCACCCAATCCTCCCTAGTCACCCCCACCCCCCACCTTCTATAACCCACAAATCAAATCTCAATCCAAGACCCATATCAGCACTTACCATCCCTCCTTCGGGTCAAAGAAACCAACAATATTCTTCATCAGACAATAATAGAGACTAAAGATAAGATTTGAAGGTTAATGAATTTTACTGGAGCAAGGAGATTAATGAAGATTTGATTTTTCCAACCATATGAGTAATAGTTTTAATGATTATTTGGTGATTTTGATGGCGTTTGCAATGTTAATAGTTGTGGGTAATGGTGAGACAAATTGTGAGAGTATTAGAAGATGGGTAAGGAGATGAGACTGCTATGGTGGTGGTGGTTCAACAATGGTGATGGAGGGAATGTACAAGTGGGGTGGGTGTTGAGTGATGAGAGAGAGGGAAAAAAGAAAAAGAAATGGAAAAGTAAAGAAATAAAAATAAAAGACTAAAGTAAAAAAAATTATATTTAACAAAAAATCCAAATATTTTAAAAATATCTTTTTATAAGTTCTTTCGACTCTCAAATGCCTTCAAGAGATTGAACACATACTCTGTGTCATGTCAACACTTAAGGATATATTTATTCTGCTTTAAAAGAGTCCAAGGGGGTATAGGACCCCTATAAAATATAAGTGTGTAGTTGAAAAATCAGTTATAGGTTTGGGGGGGCGCATTTGTCTATATTTTCAAAACATTTTCCTTAGAAATGTGTCATTCTTTTTGGGACTGACTAAAAAGGAAAGTGAGTCATATAAATTAGGACAGAGGAAGCAATAATTATGGGCATAAGATTGATGTTGGAGGCTAAATGTGGAAATTTCATATTCTCTAGCCAGTGGCCAGTGCATAGATCTAAAAGTATCTAACTGATAAACTAACAATATTTGAATGAAGAGGCTGAGATGAACTCTCCTCATATGGCATCTGAATTTAATGACAGGCCTACCAATGGCAGCAGTGATATTGGACGTAGTCAGAATTATGACATTTGGCGCGGACTTCAACTTGTCAAGCTGGGTCAACAGAGCGTTCACTACCTGACAAGATATAGCATGAGTCAAAGGACAAACCAATATGCAGCTTAATATAAAAAACACATTAGTTCTTCAACAAAAAGAAATCTCAACAGGTTCTAATTTTATTATTAATACAAATATATTGGTACCCTGATAGAATCTGAAGGTTCAGAGCCAGACAAAGCAGCTTTTCTAGCAGCAGCGAGGCTTTCAACTTCATCTGTTAAAATAAGGGTAAGGAGTTACTATGCTCAAAGATAATTAAATAGTCATCACTATAACTGAATTCTTCAGTTATTATAATTCTCACCAATCAAAACAAATACCAGATTGTTTTCTTCCTCTACCATTTCTTGAATCTTCGAGAACAGCTTCGCAACCTAAGGTTGAAATACAAGTGTAAGTCACTTCATTGGAAATAAATAACTCACACAGCAATGGTGACACAGAATTGAGCAAATAAGACGAGCAAACAAGAAAAGGGAAGAAGATAGAATAAATTTGGGAATTCTAATTCCTTTCAAACCAAATTGGTATGCGTACAATAGACCCTTGTGGTCCCGCCCTTCTCTGGACCCGTGCATAAAGTAAGTTTTAGTGCACCTGGCCTCCCTTTTTTTAATTGCATTCAGACCAAACTAAAAATTGAAGGACCGAACACTAAATTAGGAGCCTATTTGAATGGCTTAAAGCCTTCGGCTTATTTTTGTTATTTTGGATTAAAAACAAGAGTTTAAAAGCACTTTTTTTATCTTACCCAAACACTACAGAAGTGTTTATTTTGGCTTAAAAGCACCTAAAATAAGTCTATCCAAACAGGCTCTAGGTACAAAGCATGCTGGGACAAATGGAGTCATCTCAACCATTGATGAATGATTTTCTGGAGCTTCTTATAGTCCTCCGATCATTTTCAACAGTTGTAGCATAATGGATAATCTAAAATTATCCACAAGGAGCAATTTTGTAATTAAATCGATAGTACAAAAATTTGTTATTTCTTGCTCAGTGTAGGTAGGACACGTATAGAAAAAAATTATTTCCTCACAGTTTGTATATATATGCTGTTAATTATGGCATCATTGGATAATGTAGATATGAGAATATTAAATATGGTATAATTAGATAGGGTGGATATGAAAATATTTTTTAATCCCTTTAATTAAGCAGTTAGGAGATTGTGTACTATTTTATTAATTTCTTTCCTTATTTACATTATCTGTAACAACTATTTAATCCCATCAACTTGAGAGAATAATCAATCAATTCAATTCTCAATATCTCTTCTTCTTCTTCTAATTTCTCATGGTACCAGAGCTGCTCTCTCTTAATGGTTTCTCTTATAATAAAAATAATTGAACAGAAAAAACAAGGAGGGATCGATCAACTGGTTGAGAAATCAACCATATCAAAAAGTTGTGTCACCTCTCTCTTTCTCTGGGTCATTTAAATTCTATCTAAATTCCTTTTTTCTTACATCTAGGTCGTTTACATCTTTGTTTCTGTTAAAGACTTCTACTTATGTGCTTCATCAGTCCTTTTTTAGACCAAAAAAAAACAAACTAATAATCCGACTACTAAACATCATATTGTTAAGTCAATTGTTTCCTCTACACCATCCATCACTTGCAATTTACTACAATAAAATTAGATGGTAGTGGTAATTACACCTCTTCCGCAACCTTTGTAGAATTGTGGTTTCTGGGTAAAGGATTTGAAGATCACTTGCTCAAAAACAGTACTAATAATGGACCAACTGATAGACCTGCTTGGGTCAAAATAGATGCATAATAGTGTAGTCTTCTGTGGAATTCACTTGATCCTAAGTTGTTAAATTTGTTTTGTAAGACTTGTTGCAAAGTGTGGAACAAAGTAAAAACTTTGTATACAAATGATATACAACTCATCTACAAAGTTGTGTTAGATATTGTTCATCTACGATGAAATCAACAAGACATGACAAGTTATTTGGGTCGGGTAGAATCTTAAAGGGATAAATTTGATTATCTTATGCCTTGTACTACCAAATTAGATGATCAGGAGACACAAGGAGACAGGTTCTTCATGTCTTGGCTTTGATTGGGTTGCTAGCAGACCTAACCTCAGTTCGTGACCAAATCCTTTCTAGCCCATATGTTCCTAACTTGGAAGAAGTATTTGCAAGATTACTACGCATCACATCTGCACTACCAGAGGTAAATTCCTATGATGCATCTATCATGGCTGTCCAAACTACCAATTTTCAATGTGGATACAGAAAAGGAAAATGGAGGAACAATAAACATTGCACATTGTAATAAGGGAGGATAATAAGAGGGGAAAGATTGCACTCCGTCCCATTTTATGTGGCACCCTTTGACTTGACACGGTATTTAAGAAAAAGATGAAGACTTTTAAAACTTGTGATCAAACAATCTTTAGATATTTGTGTAGCTGGAAATCATTTCATTAAGGGTAAAAGGAGAGTTTTAAAGTTAAATGGTATCCAATTATAGTAAGGTGACATTCTTTTTGGGATGAACTAAAAATGAAAGGATGCCACATGAAATGGGACGAAGGGAGTATATGTTTAGTCGAAGACTAATAATTATAAGAATGAATAACAAATATATGGACAAAGAAATTGATTATTTTTACGATAGAGTGAAATATCAATGGTTTAGTGTCACCTCTTTAGGAAATGCTCATTCACGAGGAAAAGTATGCCTTAGAGCCTTCATGATGACACTGAAGTGCACATTAAGCAAGGCGAAGCGCTCAACGCGTTTTGAGCCTCACTTCAGGGCTTAAGCGCGCCTTTGATAACACTGTCTATTTTAATATTGAAAACAATATTTTGAAATTGACAACAATCATTCTTAAAACTAAAGCAGCTCATGTGACTCTGTGTGTGGTGGAAAGACTAAAATGACAACACCATTTCAAGATGGAAGGCTGATTCAATTCCTCATGGGGGTGAATGAAACTTATGCTTCCGTGAAGACTAATATCATCATGATTTCACCACTGCGGCACTGACAAGTGTAAATCAGGCTTATTCCTTGCTAATCCAAAATGAAAAGCAGTGTGAGGTTCTTGTGAACTCGCAGTACCCAGGAAACTCC
Organism: Solanum etuberosum; assembly: GCA_029582245.1. Taxonomy (NCBI): domain Eukaryota; kingdom Viridiplantae; phylum Streptophyta; class Magnoliopsida; order Solanales; family Solanaceae; genus Solanum; species Solanum etuberosum. Next base: position 17,119 of record JAJONR010004482.1, read on the forward strand.
TCTTTATTGGCAACTAATCAGAACTCTACTGGAAAGAAGTTAGGAAATTTTGAATTCCAAAGAAAGAGTAACTTGTTTTGCTGTCACTGCAAAAACCTGGGCACAATGTTGATAAATGCTATCGGATTATTGGATAGTTTACGAAATCCAAGAGGTAGCAAGGACCTGTCAAGAGCAATGCAGTTCTTTCAGTTGAAGGAAATGGTGAAAAACTCAATGTGACTGAAGCAGGGAACACAGAACAGCAGCTCACTCAGGAGCAGTTTTCCCTACTAGTGCAGCTTCTCCAACAAGTAAAGTTTGTACAGCCAGGATCTTCCTCTTCAAACTCCTTGCCAATGGTGCTACCTATTCTGGTATAATCTTCGCAAATTCAGTTTCTTCTTCTGTTTCCACAAAATCTATGTCCTAGATCTTAGATTCTAGAGTACTGAACCGCTGATTCCTCAACCTTTTCTAAATTGATGCCTTTATCAAGTCTAATAAATGTCAAGTTCCTAATTTCACATGTAAGTCAAGGCAACTCATCTGGGCAATGTGCCTATTTACTCTAATTTCACTCTCAAAAATGTTCTGTCTCCTCCTTCAGGTTTAATTTGGTCTCAGTTCATAAACTTTGTAAATAGATGAACTGTCTCTTAATAATTTCTTATTGTGGATGGATGTTGCAGGCACCTTCAGTGAAGAAGGCTCACAACTTTGGTGATATTAAGGATGGCCTATATCGACACCAATCTCTACTCAGCCCAAGTTCTCACAAAACAAAAATGTTTCCTTTTCTATTGTTTTTCAGTCTGGTTACCCTTCAATTTTGAGTTCAGTTTCATTTCCTGTAAAAGAAAATACCAATGTAAGGCTTTGGCACCTTAGTGTTCTTTTCTACTATTTTTCAGTCTGGTTACCCTTCAATTTTGAGTTCAAATTCATTTTCTGAAATGAAGAATATCAATTATATTCCATCTTTATTTGATTTTCATTATCCGTGTGATGTTTACCCAATAGCTAGACAAACTAAATTAGTTTTTCCTAACAGTAATTTCACCACTAAATCTGTTTTGTGATGATACACACTAACACCAGGGGGCCATACAAGACTCCCACTCATAATGGTTATATATATTTCTTCACTTTGGTTGATGAATTTTTTAGTGAGGCTTGGACTTATCTTTTAAGTACCAACAGCAATGCTTTCACAGTTTTAAATCATCAATAGCCATGACAAGGATATGGACAGTTCCAATAACAAAATTCCACTTTTTGATATTGTTAGAATAGGAATAAGTATATACAATCCTACTTAGAATAGGAATAGGAATAGAAATCCTAATGTAATGTCTATAAATAGGATCTCAATGTAATAATGTACATATACAATTCAATAATATTCTTTTCCAATATTTCTCACATAGTATTAAAGCATTGGTGAGAAAATTCAAGGGAACAAACAAGTCACTGTACGTTAATTTCCGGTGGTTGTTGGTCTGATTTGTGTCAATTTTTTTCTGTTGGGGTCGTCCAGCAATTCCGACCAGACCCACATTGTTTTTTACCAGATCCGATCGTCGTAACTAGAGTTCCGGCTATTTCTAGGCTGTTTCCGATGAGTTTTCGGCAAGTTCTGAGTTTTCCGACAACCAAATCTCTATAATCAAGTGCTTCTTGTTATTTTCAAGACAAATTTTGCACAATGTCTTTTGGGTGTGATGTTTTTGGTTCCAAAAATATGGGGATTGGAAGATCTAGCCCTATAATCACTTCAGAACCTTTATTGGGAAGTTCAAACTATTTAGCTTGGGCTTCCTCGGTTGAGTTGTGGTGCAAGAGGTCAAAGTGTCCAAGATCACGTAACGAACAAGACTTGTGAGAGTTTTTGGCCAAAATCATCCTTAAACTATACCCCAAACATAAACTACATCCTTAAAGTATTATTCTTAGCAGAAAACATCCTTCAAATGTTTAAAAGTGAACAATTTTCATCCTTCCACTTGAATTTATCAGAAAACTAACAAATCCCACAAAAATCAAGTCATCCCTTAGTATTTATTATTCTGAGATACGCCAAAATATTATCGTGAACTTTTTCGGTAATTGAGTTTAACATTATGCAAAATCTTTTAATTTGACAGTTTTTTTCATTTATTTTTCATGTGATTTAATATTAAGAATATTATTAGGTGAAATATGATTCTTCTAAATTGAATATGCTAGAAGCGGCATTTGTTGGAGACTTCCGCTTTTAATAATGTAGGATGAAACTCAAAATGCGAGACATAATCAATAGTTTGATCACTTCAATATCAGATTACCCCAAAAATTTATTGATCTAAATACAGTACTTCCGCTTTTAATAATGTAGGATGAAACTCAAAATGCGAGACATAATCAATAGTTTGATCACTTCAATATCAGATTACCCCAAAAATTTATTGATCTAAATACAGTTTGGCTTTGAAAAAAGGTAAAGATAATTAAGCTCCAGCTTCTTTCCGTTAGTAAATGAGAAAAAGAGCAAATCATGTATCCTTACACCTTCCAAACATTTTTTAATTCAGTAAGCAATGGTGTCTAAGATTTTTAATATTTTTTTTCAGGATCTTCTTATAGCACGTAATGAAATTATGCAAGAAAACTTTTATTGATAGTCACGTGAACTGCTCATGTTTTTGTAGGATCCCTTAGTTTTTTGACAATATCTAACAGAAGGATGGAAATTGTTAACTTTCAAATACATAGAGGATGATTTTTGCCAAAAAAGATATATTAAGGATGTAGTTTAAGTTTGGGGTATAGTTTAAGGATGTTTTTGGCCAAAAACTCAAACTTGTGTGGTAGATAAAAAGGCAGAGACTAGTGAGGAAGATGCAAAAGCCAAAGCACAATGGGAGAAAGTGGATGCACAATTATGTAGTCTCATGGCGTTCCGTTGATTCCAAGTTGATGCCCTTGTTTCGCCCATTCCAGATATGTTATACAGTTTGGCAAAAGGCTCGTGCTTTATACACTAATGAGTAATGACATATCTCGATTCTAAGATGTGATATCTCGGCTTACCAATTTAATGAAACAAGAATCCGACGTCTACTTACTTGGGACAGGTACAAGCAGTCATGGAGGAATTTGAAACGTTGATGCCAATCAGTACTAACGTGGAAAAACAACAAGAACACAGACAAATTTTGTTTCTAGTTCTTACACTTGCTGGACTTCCTACTGACCATGATTCAGTGTGTGATCAGATTTTAGCTAGCCCTACAGTTCCTACAATCACATTTTGTTTAAGAAGTATTGTATTCAGAGACGTTATGGATATTTACAATTGGCAATCACATTATCCTTTTTGAAGAAAAATTCTGGCACTATCAGAGACACCTTGACCGGCATAATTGATTGTTTGACAATATTTGTCAACTATGCAGCCCATGCAAGACAAGTATGACCAAGACAAGTATGACCAAGACAATAAGTTAAGAGATACAGCTTAATATGAAAACTTTAGCATTTAAGGAGTCGCGTGGGTGGAGGGACTAAGAAAAATAACCGTTACATGACAAATGAAGCATTTAGTTGGTTATAAGAAAAGGAATTTCGTGATTAACTAATGTAGTGTTTGGTTGGTGGTCTTAATACCCGCATTCTGTTTAGGAATTTACGGATTAGTTTATGTGGGATAGAATGTGAAATAAAAATACATGTATTAGCAATACGAGGCTAAAAGAATTTAAGATAAAAATGCCCTTAAAGTAAGTACCTTAGGTAGCAATCAAGTTACCCTTTTCTCAAAAAAAAGTACCTTAGGTAGCAATCCCTACATTATTATTCACAACAGCATAAAAATCCCTACAATATTTTATTTTATTTTTTGAAACTGATAAAAATCCCTACGATATTATTCATCCCATAACAAAGCCTTCATTATCATTCATTGTAAAAATAATTCCTACATGATAATCCCCGACATAACTAATATGAGAAGGTGCCCTTATTCTACTGTCAGCTTGGCTCTTATGTTTGTCTGTTAAACAATCAACAATCTTGACCACTGTTCACTCTCTCACCAATTGCACATGCAGACTCCATTATTGCAATTATTCGAGCATCATTAGAGAGTATGAACGTGAAATGTATAATTTCAAACCCTGAAGTCAAATTGACAATGAATTAGGCAACATATCCTATGGTGGAGTTCAAAGTTGAAAAGAAATCCTATCATTTCAAGTATCGAAACAAAATCCGCAAACATCCAATCTCGTTAACCGACAATTCCAAACTCTAGCTGTGTGCTCTTCAAATTCGTTGTCCTCCACGGACTCAGTCGCTGCCAAGTGGCAGAAAATAGCATTAAAAAAAATATGAGCCAATATAAAGAATATCTTTCTATTGGTTTCAGCAGTGTGAAGACTTATAGTCTGTAACTTCTACAGTTTGGAAAGTGCTCCCTTGGGCTATGATGTCGAAAAGGCTTTGGTATTCTTCATGAATAAATGTAATTGAGAAATCTTATCATAATCAAGTAACGGAAATTCCTATTAGTCTGATCAATGCCTAAAGCAGGATCTCCAATCCCCAGCACAATATCCCTTTCCAACAAACTAAATTGGTCTTAAATTGTGTAGGTTTAAAGTGTGGATTTCAAGTTCATCTCCAAGTCTAAGCTTGACTTATTAATGTAGAGAGTTGTCAAGCATGATATCATGAACATTTCTACTTAAAAAAGTAGTTCATTACTTAATCAGAACATTGACTATACAAGAGCTGAATAGTTATCTCAGAGTGTACTGTGAAACATACCAGCTTGCCACTTTCAGAAAACCATTTACTGAACAATGAATGTGCATTGACTTCGACCAATTGGCTCCGTGGGTATCTGATTTATGAGAGTATTATTCAACAGGAAGAAGAGGTCAGCAAAGTATCCAAGTGCTGGGACATCCAGTAAAGTATTAGATTTGTACAAACCTAAAGCTAAAATGTATGGAAAGTTTTTGTGCTAATGCTTTGCATAAAGATGTCTTTCCTGTTCCTGGAGGTCCATGCAGAAGAATAATGCTACAAACAATTAGAAAATTGATCAGTTAGATAACTGGACACTGAAAGGTATTCATGATTTTCCTAAGGATATTGGGGACATTACCCAAGTTTTAGACAGTTTATGAGGGGTATAGGTGGTAGATCGTTTTTGGTTTTCCCTCTATACTACTGATGTAATTACTACTGAAATACACCACAATACACTATTGGTGTATTTCTTGTTTATACTACATGTTAACCTGTTCAGAAAAAAAAAGATAACTGGATACTGAATGCAGGAAAAAATAAACACAATTGAGGACAGCTCAGTTTTGATACATCCATAAGGTAATAAAGGTTATACAAAAGAGAATTGTGAGGGAGAAGAAACCACAAAATCAAGATCTGATTACTACTCTGCCTGAATACATAATTCATGTTCACAAAGGTAGATTTGATCAATTTTCAGTTTAACAATGGACATTAATTTGTCAAATAAATTCTTGATCTAGAAACTACCAGTAAATGCTATTAACTACGAATATTTACTTAAAAGGAACGAGATAGATCACATTCAAAGAAAATATCTTTGACTCTTAGGTCAAACAAAATAGAATGGAGTAATGAGCAGCGATATTATCTGACAGCAACATGCACTCAACATGCTTCAAAATGTCTGTAATTAATCTAGTTCTTTCACAAATCTTGGCACATTCAGAAGGCTACTAAAAGTTCTTTTTCTTCCCAAGAGGAAAAGATTCACAAAATATAAACAATACATTCAGGCATAATTAAAAAAAAGTTCAAAAAAAAACCAGTTAAGTTTAATTCTCAATTATTCAGAGTGTTAGAACAGAAATAGGAACAAGAATAATATATACAATACTACTTAGCATAGGATTAGGAATAAAAATAGTATATAGAATCCTACTTAGAAAAGGATTGTATTGTAGTGTCCTAGTTGGAAAAGGAGTAAATGTAGTGTCTATAAATAGGATCTCAAAGTAATAATGTAGATACAACAATTCAATATAATTTTTCTCCTATATTTTTCACATGGTATTAGAGCCTCTACAATCTTGGTAGAGAATCAAAGAGCTTCCACTGCCGGCGGGCAGCTATTACCCATATATGCCGCCCGTCTAGCCAACGATTATGTTACCAAAAGTTGGGTCATCCTGTATCTTTTCGGTGACTATTTTCTCATATCTTATTTGTGTAGCACCGTGTCAGCATTCCGGTGACTACTTTTTCATATTTAATATGAGTAGCACCGTGTCATCTTTCCGGTGACTACTTTTTCATATTTAATTTGTGTAAAACCGTACCATCTTTACGGTGACTACTTTTTCTTCATATCTGATTTGCATAGCACCGTGCATCTCTCTGGAGTACTTTTCATATTTAATTTGTGTAGTACTGTGGATTTTTCTGAACTACTTTCTCATATCTGAATTGCATAGCACCGTGTGTCTTTCTGGTGACTCCTTAGATTTGATTTGCATAGTTCTATTTGTCTTTTCGGTGACTCCTCAAATCTGATTTGCATAGAGTTGTGTCATCATTCCGACTCAACCCATATAATTTCTCCCTTTTTTTAGTAGGGTCATACCGTCAAATAGCATATGTCCGCTTTTTTCTATCTATGGTTGTCGTTCTCCATTGGTCTTTTAACCAATTGGACATTAAGAATGTTTTTTTTTCATGATGATCTCGAGGAAGAAGTTTATCTGAAGCAATCACATGGTTTTGTTGCTAGGGGCAGTGTTATGAAAGGCGCTCGCCTTTCGCCTTTGACGACAAGGCGAGGCGTCGTCGCCTATCTCCAGCGAGGCGATGCGACTTTAGAAAGGCGAAAGGAGACATGGCGTGGCGAGGCGATAGGCGTCACCTTTTTTTTAATTATTTCTTAAAAGGTTTGATTAATAATTAAAAGCCAAAATTAGGGTTTTTTGGGTATTTTTGCAAACCTTCACCTCCGCAAGACCGCTCCTCTTCTCCTCAGTTTTTCGCAAGTCGCGCGACCCCTGGAGACCTTCTTCGCGAATCGCGACTGCTGCTCCTTCAGCTCAGGTGCGAGACCTTTTTTTTGTTTTCTTCTTCAGTTCTTCTCTTCTTCTTATCTCCTAGTTCTTCTCTTCTTTTCTTCTTCTTCTCTAGTTTCTACTCTGTTTTTCAGTAGTGAGTAGCTGAGACTATGCTCTGTTTTCAGTGGTTGTGGTAGTGACTAGTGAACTCGCTCCGTTTGAGTGCTCTGTTCTGTTGTAGTGCTCATTGCAATCTACAATCTGCCTATATTTTTTTTAAGAAAAGTTTAATCCTTTTATAATTATTTCTTCCCTACTTAATTTAGTTTTACACTAATTAATATAGTATTTATTTGTCCATAAATAGTGAATTCAATGGCGTCGGATGCTAACAAAAAGAGGAACATTGGATGGAATTATGGTACTCAAGGATCATCAAAAGATTCAGTTGTATGTATTTTTTGTAAAGGTACTTTTAATGGTGGTATTACTCGACACAAGCAACATTTAGTGGGTGGAAACAAAAATGGAAAACAATGTCCAATTTGTCCGTCAGAGGTTAGAGATGAAATAAGGGCTTATATGGCAAATAAAATCGCTAGTAATCCGAAATTTCAAGTGAGGCAGCCAGAAAAATTTGTTAATATTGATGATGATGATGATATGGATGAATATGTTGAAATGATGCCTCCCTCCAAAACTCAAAAGATGTCTTCAAGTGGAAGTGCATCATCCACGGCGCGGAACGTGACGAAAGGCCCTATGAATCTCTATTTTCCACAAAAATCACAACAAAAAGGAGGCTTTGAAAAGGAAGCATGAGCAGGAATTGATGAAACCAAGAAAATTCTAAGAGATTGCGGTAAGTGATTTTGCATAATGGATGTACGATGTCGGGATCCCTTTGAATTGTGTTAATTACAAATCATTTGATAAATTCGTTGAGGCAGTAAGACAACATGGCCCCGGTATGAGCCTCCTACATTCCATGAAGTTAGAGTTACTCACCTAAAAAACAAGGTGAAGAAAGTGGAAAAAATTGTTGATGAGCATAAAGTGCAATGGACAAAGTTTGGGACGGCATGAAATGGTAATGATCATCAATATTTTGGTGAATTCTCCAATCGGTAGTGTATTTCTTGGTTCTGTTGATGCTAGCAATGAATCTACCGATTCTACCAAAATGTACAACTTGTTTGAAAACACTATTGAAAGAATTGGATCGGAAAATATTGTACAAATTGTCACCGATAATGCTAGTGAGAATGTTAAAGCGGGAAGCATGATGATGGGTGCGTACCCACACATTTATTGGACTTCATGTGCTGGTCATTGCATCAACTTGATAATTGGCGACATATTCAAGATTAATCCATATGCTTCAGGCAGTATCATTCTCCTATCCTCTAACTTTCTTTATAGCCAATATTTAATACTCATTAGCTACTAATTACTATAATATTACTTTAACAGTTTTTAAGAAGGCCATCAAAATCCACTCTTACATTAGTCAAAGGCCGTTGTTGTTGAACTTGATGAGAAAATTCACCAATCAAAGAAATTTGGTGAAACCAGCCAAGACAAAATTTGCAACGGCCTTCTTAACTTTGAGAGCTATGTACAACCAAAAGAAAAACTTGAAAATTCTAGTCCTCTTAACCGAATGGACTTCAAGTAAATTTGCAAAGGAAACTTTGGGGAAAGAAGTTGTCAACCTTCTTATTTCTGCCAACTTTTGGAATGATGTTGTTCGGGCACTTACAGTTTGTGGTCCTTTGACAGTAGTGCTTCGTTTGGTGGATGAGGAGAAAAAACCACCAATGGGCTACATTTATGAAGCAATGAATAGAGTCAAAGAAACTATTGACCAAGGCTTTGGTGGATATAAGAAGCAATATGAGAAAGTGTTTAAAATTATTGATGCAAGGTGGTCAGACCAACTCCATCGGCCTTTGCATGCTATAGGCCATATTTTGAACCCAGGTTTGTTTTATAAAGCTCATAACGATAGCACTATACTAGCTAGTTTGTGGAAGAATTATCATGCATGTGTTAAGAAGATGAACTCCGATATAGCAATACAAGATTTACTAGTCGCTGAGCGTCCTAAGTACAAAATGGCGGATGGACTACTTGGTTGTGGTCAGGCTCAAAGAGCCAAAGACACAAGGTCACCGGGTAAGTGAGTTGATTTAGCTCTTTATAGTTTACACTTTATACTATTGCTTTACTTAAATTATTTGACTTATTTATACTCATTAACCTTTAAATTTATTTTTTATAGTTGAATGGTGGTCACTATTTGGTAGTCAAACTTCAAACTTGCAAAAGTTTGCCATGAAAGTATTAAGCCTAACTTGTAGATCATCCGGATGTGAGTGAAATCGGAGTGTGTTGGAACACGTAAGAAGAATATTTTATATCCTAAATCCATATTATATTATTATTCGTATCTATTAGTTAATATCTATAACTTATACGCAGATTCATTCCAAAAAGAGAAATAGGCTCGCACTATCGCGTCTCAATGATCTAGTGTACATTAAGGGGACGTTTGGTTACTGGTTAGAGTTATGCAGGTATTAGTTATGTAGGTATTAGTTATGTAGGAATAAGTTATGCAGGTATTAGTTATGCAGGTATTAGTTATGTAGGAATAAGTTATGCAGGTATTTATTAGTTATGCAGGTATTAGTTATGTAGGTATTAGTTATGCAGTTATTATTTATGTAGGATTTGGTTATGTAAAATTACAATACATAAATTATTTCTTATTTAATATTTAATTTGTTTTGAATTAATATTTATTTTTTAAATAATGTAAAATTTGTAAAATCTAAAAAAGGATGCTACTTGATAAACAAGCTAGAATGCAAAGAAGTATCACCATTAACTAAAAACTACTATGATGCAGCAATAATAAAATGTTATCTGGGGGATAAAATGATGAATCCAAAAACATGACGAATATAAACAGCTTAATCGACCTCCTCAATTTTGTAAATTAATTAATATAACACTATTTACAAATAAACAAGTAAACAAATTAGGGGTAAACATGTAATTTTTTATTTTAATTCATGTATAACTAATACCCACATAACTTATTCCACCTTCTACCCTGCATAAGATTATACATAGATTACCTCATAAGTTATGTGAGTATTAGTTATGTAGAATTACTAAAACACAACCAAACTCCGTATAAAATTAATACATGAATAACTTTAATACAACATTTGAAACTTACCAACCAAACATGGTATAAAATTAATACATGAATAACTCTTGTTCTATTTACAAACCAAACAATGTATAAAATTATTACATGAATAACCAAGTTATTCATGTATTAGATCGACTCTTATAGAGTAACCAAACGGCTCCTAAGTACAATAGAACATTGAAACGTCGTTATGATTCTCGTGATAACATTGATCCAATTCTCTTGGATAATATTGATGAGTCAAATGAATGGTCAGTTGGATGCCCCGAAGATCAAGAAGATGAACTAGTATATGAGGAAGGTGATCTTACTTGGGGTAGTGTTGCTACGGCAATTGGAGCTGACGAGAGTATCTATCATCTTAGGGGATTTTCTTCAAGATCAAGAGCACTTGACAAGGGCAAAGGAGTACAAACTACATCTACAAGTTCAAGCAGGACTTGGACACTAATTGATGAAGAATCCGAGGAGAAAGAAAATGAGGAAGGCAAATCATGAATGCAACACTCATTGCTAGTGAATGCATTGACTCAAGAATGAAAGGAGGAGCCTCTAGTCTAATGTGCATATTGGATATTCAGAATGCCTATGACCACGTGAATTGGTCTTTCCTTCTGAATACTCTCAGACAAATGGGATTTGGTAGCAAATGGATAAAATGGATTGAGGTATGTATAAAAACAGTCAAGTTTTCTGTCCTTGTGAATGGGGAACCCCCGGCTTTTTCAAATTAGAAAGAGGGCTGAGACAGGGTGATCCTCTCTCCCCTTTCTTATTCATTTTGGCAATGGAAGGCTTTGATAGTATGATGAGGATTGCAACATAAAACAGATGGATTAAAGACTTTCAGGTCAGAGATAGAGTGGGGGAAGAAAAAGAAGTGTGTCATATGCTCTATACGGATGACACTATCATCTTTTGTGAACCTACAGCAAAACAGATATCGCTACATCAGAGTGATTTTGGTTTCGTTTGAAGTTGTTTCAAGGTTGAAAGTAAACTGGGGAAAAAGTAGTCTCTTTCCTATAAATGAGGTCCCTCAGATCCAGCAACTAGCAAATATATTGGGATGCAGAGTGGAACATTTACCTACCATATATCTGGGCATGCACCTGGGTAGCAAACACAAAACAATGGAGATATGGAATGGTATTCTGGTGAAAATTGAAAAGAAACTTGCTAGATGGAAGGCACAATACCTATCCCTAGGCGGTAGATTGATCCTTATAAATTCTGTTCTGGACTCTTTGTCAACCTATGTGATGTCCTTGTTTCCAATCCTAGCAAAGGTGGTGAAAAAACTAGACAAGCTTAGAAGGAACTTCCTATGGAAAAGCAATAAGGAGGGAAAGGGTTATAACTTAGTCAACTAGAAGAATGTATTTCTTAGCAAAGCAAAGACAGAGGGGGTTTAGGGATCAGAAATTTGAGGCTGCAAAATGAAAGCCTTTTGATAAAATGATTGTGGAGAAACACTGAGGAAGATGCAGCTCTTTAAAAGGAGGTTATAGTAGCAAAATATGGAGAACTAAACCCTGGTGTACAGAAATCACCTCTGAACCATATGGGGTGGGGGTATGGAGGACAATCGGGAACCTATGGTCACAAATGGAAGGAAATATGTATATCAAGGTGGGTAATGGAAACAAAACTAAATTTTGGAAAGATGGCTGGATAGACCAAACCTCTCTTAGGGAACTTTTTTCCATATTTGTTTCTACTCTGTGAGAACCCTGATGCTAGAGTGAGTGATTGTTGGACAGAACAGGGATGGGACATATCTTTAAGTAGACTACTTAATGACTGGGAGGTGGAGAGGGTGGCAGCGCTACTGGGAAAACTAGCTGGAATGATTATAACCACAACAGCAACAGACAAGATCCTGTGGAAACATAGTAAGGATGGAGTCTTCTTAGTTAACAATGCCTACAAAAGAGGACTAAAGGGGATGACAGGGGCCCAAAATATAATTGGAATTACTTTTAGAAGAGTGACATTCCTACAAAAGTAAAGTGATTCACCTGGTTAGTGATAAAGAGAGCATGTTTAACAGAAAAAGTTCTACAGAAGAAAGGCAGACAGCTAGCCCCTAGGTGTATTTTGTGCAACTTGACAGGCGAAACAAATAACCATCTCTTCCTGCATTGTAAGTTTACTGCTCAAATTTGGAACTTGTTTCTCAACATCACAAGCATGAACTAGACAATGCCAGAACATACATCAGATCTGTTGAGCTGCTGGATTAGGAGGGGGGTAGTAAGAGTCAAAAGAAATGGTGGAAGCTAATACCATCATGTGTATGGTGGTCAGTCTGGAAAGAAAGAAATGGAAGATGTTTTAAAGATAGATCCAATTTCATCCACAAAGTTAAATGGAATTGTATAGTATCTCTACTTTTTTGGTGTAAACAGCTTTGTATAGATGATATAGATTATAGATTTGATAGGAAATCTATAATTATCCCTTTTTGGAGGTAGCCAGCATACCACCCTTAGTGCTGAAGAATTCAACCTTACCAGTTTCAAAAAAAAAAATCATGATGAAGAGGATGTTGATCTTTGTAAAGATATGACATTTAGGCCTAACTCAACCCCAAAAGCTAGCTCATGAGGGGAGCATTGCCCAAGTCCATATACGGAGACCACCAGTCCATTCCCCAACCAATGTGGGACTTTTACCCACTCTAACACCCCCTTCACGCCCAGGCCCGACTGGAGCGTGGATTGGGAGCCCAAACGGGGATGGACCTGGCTCTGATACCATGAAAAGATATGACACTTGGCCTAACTCAACCCCAAAAGCTAGCTCATGAGGGGAGAATTGCCCAAGTCCATATAAGGAGACCACCAGTCTATTCCCTAATCAATGTGGGACTTTTACCCACTCTAACAATCTTCAAGATTTGGATAATCTTGAAGAATAGGCTTTTAGAATTCTAGTATTGCTTGTCAATTGTCTTTTGAATTATTGAGTCATTCAAATTCTAGACTTTTAGTATCTACTATTAGTTTTTGAATTGAAATATTTGCTAATATGTGTTATTGCTATTAAGATTTTGGATATTTATATATGCAATTAAAATTTTAAATTTTTGGTATTAATTGGCGCCTTAATTCAAAAAGGTGAGCGCCTCACCGCTCGTCTTGCCTCATGGCGAGGCAGGCCCTTGTCGCCTTTCGCCGTCCAAAACACTGGCTAGGGAGGAGTCTGGTAGCCTTGTATGTCAATTGTGTAAATCACTCTATGGTTTGAAACAGTCTTCTCAAGATTCGTTTGGGAAGTTCAACTCTGTAATTTTTATCACTTTGTGTTTTATCAACATTATGCATCAAATTCAACATTTCATGAGAAGACCAAGCACATTGAGATTGATTGGCATTATGCATCAAATCCAGTATTTCATGAGAAGACAAACACATTGAGATTGACTATCAATTATGTGAAGTCGAGTGATCAACTTGCAGATATCTCACCAAGTCCCTCATTGGTCCTCTTAATTACATTTGTAACAAGCTAGGTACATATGATTTGTATACACCGGCTTGCGGGGGAGTGTTAGAATAGGAATAGGAACAAGAATAATATACACAATACTACTTAGAATAGGAATAGGAACAGAAATAGTATATAGAATCCTATTTAGAAAAGGATTGTATCTTAGTGTCCTAGTTGGAAAAGGAGTCTAATGTAGTGTCTATAAATAGGGTCTCAATATAATAATATAGATACAACAATTCAATAATATTTTTCTCCTATATTTCTCACACAAAGAATAACAAACAACTACTTTATAGCTAGAAAATGAATTTCTAGAGTCTATAGGAAACCCCTTCACATTTCTTGCCCATGATACTGCTATAACCACCTCACTAACCAGAAATGTGAAGGCTAATGAAATCATCAAATTAGATATTACTATTTCATTTTGCTCTTCTTTTCCACTATCTACAACCATCATCCCATGATTCCTTTTTTTGTTTATTTTAGGGTTTTTTCCCTTTGCTGCCTCTTCTTTCTTCTCCAATTTATATACCTAATTAAGTTAGCTATTTGTTGGATGCAGTAATTTGTTGAGTCTATTTGGGTAAGTCCAAAAGAAAGAAAAAAGTCAGATCCCACATTTAAGAAGAAAGTCACCAACATATCAGTATCATTTCCAATCATTTTCTTCTTGGAAGAGATAAAAGTCATGATCGGGTTGTAGTCATTTTTCATGGAAAACATTTTCCTTCATACCGAACATACCCTGGATCTAATTATTTTTTATCAAAGGCATTTATCTTTCTTATAAGGTAAAGAATCTTACTGATTTGGGAAAATCCCTGATAAGCAAGCAGTACAGTAAAAGCAGAGAACCTACACCAAAGCTTTTTTACCATTGGTCTTATGTGTTCAACATGCTGGTTAGAGCAGACAGACATGAAAAAAGTGAGAACTGAAAATGCACTCAAAATATAAAACCAGATCTAGTCCACTGTGTTATTACCACATTGAGTCCAAATGTTAAAGCGGGCTGGTTAAATCGACAAAATGCTGATCTTTTTCAACAATGAAACTCCAGACTGTTGTCAAGTTAAAATATAACTCTTTCTTTATGCATCCACAAAGGAGTAAGTTCTCTCTGTGAAACGCAAAGTAAACCTATAAAGCTACTAATCCGTATATTGTTTTATTAGGGCATTTGTGATTTAAGCAAATTTTAAGCAAACACAATGATACATCTAGTGTGGCAACATTACATTCAAAATTGAGATCTGAAACACTCACGATGAGAGATCGACTAAATGGCAATTTCATGAAGCATGTAAATGTTGAATATTGTTGAACACAATTGTTTGCTCACAATTTAAATTTTATTATTGTAAACTAAAGACCAGCTTCGGTCTAACAAATCTTTAAACTAAATTTTTCTTTCACTGGCACTCAAGCAACTCATTTTGTTGCTTTCTCTTATTTTCTCACCTTTGCTCTCGCACTCTTTCCTGGTTTCTTGCTTACTTGAGCACACTTACAACTTAAATGGACCACCTCTATTTATGGGCGGTAATGGAAGGATCTAGTGAGAGTATTTAGTACTCTCTTCTGGAATGTTATCAACTACCTAGTTCCAGAATTACACTTCTACTTATTTCTAGAGTTGTTCTTTCTAAAATCTTTCTGGACTTCTCACTCTAAAACTTTCATTCTAGATTCTCCATTTTTTTGGAGATTAAGTTGGTGATGACTTTTTAACAGTATGCAGTGCATTTTACAGAGACCTATCTTTGCACACATTGCCTAGAGTACAGTAAATAGAACTAAGCTTCAACAAGAACTGGTGATTGGAAATCACCAAGCAAAGAATACAAGGCACAGTAAAATACTACAATCAGACATGAGGTTGGCAGGCAAAGCTTGACATCATAAAATATTTGTGAATTCGGTAAACAAGTTTCTTACCGATTCCAGGATACAAGGAAGGAATTTACTCTCTTTTCAGTGAAAAGCAAAGCACTTGCAGCATATCGCAACAATCTCTGCTTGAGACCAGATTCGTATATTAAGCTGTAGAAATAAAAAGATAAATCACGTCTGGGGTCCTTGAAGAAATCTAAGTTCTTTTCAGCTAGCGAGTGACACACCTTTCCCACATTCCATTAAATTCTTTTGCAGGAAGAATCCATTCATTAAATGTAGAAAGCTGTCCATCCCCACTTAATTCTTCACATGGTCCTTCCTCGCTAAGCTGACAAAATGGAAATGTCCAATTCAAATTCAAATAGCAGAGAGGTCATAAAATTGAACAAATCAACTCTAATAAATTAGGTGTAAAGTGTTGGCTATGCTCACTCCACCTCCAATTACTCTTCATTTCTTTTTCACTTCTTTCCTCTCTTTTTTTCTTTTCTTTTGTTTACTTGGAGAAGATTTATGAACAACTAGACATCAAATAACTCTTTCATAGAAACAGTTAAATGTAATGATAACTACAACAATGGAACAGATGAAACGTATGTTACGTTGGGCTCAGGTAGGAGTACCAGATTCAGTTTCAATACTGGATCAAAATTTTAGCACCTTCTAGTGTTTCCTGTAGAATCCTTTAGGGTCTATCTGTCCAGCTAGGGTAGGAAACAGGAATGCCAAAAGGGCTTGGGACTTTGAGTAACATAACTTTAGAAATAGAAGCAGACCTGAAATACATGAACAACTGGTTTTACTTGCCAGAATAGAAGGATATCTCGATTCTCCAGCCAGACATCTACAAAAGCAAAAATGTGGCAGTGCATTATACCCAAGAGTAAGCTTGGTAAACATTACCTTGCTTCTTTTTGCTACACTAACGGAGTCTGTAGAGACAAAAGATTATATACCTGTGTCACACACACATATGTGCTGCACATTTTCAGCAAGAAAGAGATCATCAATTGGAACTGGAATTGGACCATCCACATAGCTCATACTCCTCTTTTCCAGCATTCTGTACAAGATGATTTGCCCATATAACCAAAACGCAATTTTGAATGAGATATTGAGTAACAAGGAAAGTAACTTTAGCCATAAATGTCACCAAATAAAAGAGCATGTGCGTTAACAATTCCCAGAGAAGTCTTCATCAAAAAAAAATCCCAGAGAAGTCAAATGCAAAAATAGCAATAGAAACTATGCCTCAACCCCAAACTAGTTGGGTTGGCCATATGAGTACTCACCATCCAATTCGCTCTATTAGGACCCATTTAACTTGAATATTCAGTAATTGGGGGTTCTCTAACAGTAGAAGCTCACTATATTTGCTAGTCAACAAATCAAATTTGGCATTTAATTGCATGGAAACAGCCACAGAAGTCTCAGTATGGTATACACCAACTGTCCTCTTACCCCCTACTGGCCAAGGGGCACTTTGTACATACTTCAAGGGTTACTTAACTGAGATAGAAATGTTGAAAATTACATACCTCTCAACGGATAACCTAACATCATCAATACGAGCTGTACTTGAAGGCTTCAAGCAAACTTCAACTACAATTACAAAATTGAAATGTTTCAGCTCTAAAAGTTTATAAAAAATGTCAGAAATGTATAATATTGTGGAGTACCTGAAACGAGCACTTTTTCTTCAGGTAATGTGGGTGATGGGGATGGAGCAGGGTCACCGTTTTGCTCGCTGCTGTTGACTTCAGCAGCGTTGACCATGGAGATTTCCATTGGAGCACTCATTATGTTGTGACAATGTGGAAAGATTTGGCTAAAATGTTTTACTACATAAATGCAGAAATAGAGAATGAAGAAGAATTGGCAAACCCTAGGATGTATTTAAACAGCGCGGGAATGAAATATATAAACAATAGAGGATTGTTTGGTAAGACCATTTCAATTATGTTAATCTATTTCCTCCATTACTTTTTAGTTGTTATAATTTCCTTTTTTAAACTCAAACATTTTAAGATGTTTTTTTTCATGATATTGATATGAAAAAAAAACATACAATTTATAGTATTTTCATATCAAAATTTTCATTTTAAAATATTAAATTAATGTAATCTAATTTAACTTTTAAATTTAGTCAAATTAACTCTAGAAAAATGCAACATAACAACTAAAAAACAACAGAGTAATTATTATTATTAGTTAGGCATGTATTAGGGCCTGTTTGGATGGACTTGTAGAAAATAACTTATAAGTCCAGAGCTAAAAGTCATAAGTAGATGATACCCTACTTTTGACTTATTTGTAAATTTTCTTGGCCTAAAAGTGAGTGCTTGGAAGAACTTTTTAACCTTTCCAAATACCTCCAAAACTAAAAAAGTGTTTAAAAGTCAAAAACACCTAAAAATAAAGCTAATCCAAACGGGACTTTTGTTCCATCCTCTAATCTACATAAAATAATATACAAATTTCTTTATAACTTGTACAAGTATTAATTATACAAATTTCTAAATTGCACATCAAATGTCGTATTCATTTTATACATAAATAATATACTTTCTAAATAGCTATCATACATTGTATAACTTATAAAGAAATACATGAATAATTTATCTCCTTACTAGCTACCAAAACGACCCCTAGATGTTGCGGGAGAACCCCCAAGTACCTGACCCACATATAGAAAGTCTCACTAGATGCCTTTTATGGGTTGTTTGTGAGGAGTTATTAGAGAAAAATAATGTGTATTAGCTTTAGTATTATTTAATTTCTTATTTGGTGGTATTTCAGCCTATGTATAATTAACATATGTATTAGTTAATAGTTGTGGAACACGTGCAACACACGTATATTCTATGGTAATTAGTACATTTAAAAAAAATAATAGATAAAAAAAAATGATGCGATTGAGCAAATGCGAGAATTTCAAAAGATGACCAAGCAAAATAAACATAATATGAAACAAATTCTGAAGAGTGTAAGCTCAAGCAATGAACAACAATGAGCGAAAGTGAGCAAAGTAAATTTCTACATAGCTTAAACAAAATTGGTTATATATTTACTTAATTTAAAGAAAATTTAATTGAAGAAACTAATATGAAAAAATAAACATTTGTGCACAAAGTGTTGAGAATATTGAGTATTTAAAGAAGAAAGCATATAATAATTTGGCAAGGAACTCAAGTCTAAACCTATTGATTTTATAGAAGGTAAAAGGATATGAAAAGTTCTTTTAACAGATGGAAGCTAAAAAGTAATAAAAATAATATTAATTAAAATAAGGGACAAACTTATGGAAACTATAAAGAAGCAGAAATTGAAGAAAAATAAGCGGAAAATTCATCTTAAATTAATATGATCCCACATTATCCACACAAATCATAATTATGGAAAAAGTTATCGGAAGAGCTAGTAATGTATGTATAGATTTTTGGAATTATTAATTTAAATTAAAATGTAAATTATTATAATTATTATTATTAAATAATTAGTTATTTTATATAATTTTAATTTATAACAAGGGTAAAATCGTAATCCAACTTTTAACTTTGAGGCTTCCCCGTGAATATCAAACCATGTACTACATTATTTTTAAAAATCTTATGAATATTATTAAATAAAAAAATTAAGTAAACAATTATAAAATGAATAATAAAATATAAGTTCTTATGAATAGTGACAGTAAACTTTCTTATGATTACTACTGAAAGTTAGTCACTCTTAAAATCTCTTAGTTACACCTCTTAAATATACTTTCTCCTCCTTCACCCATAGTGCATTACTTAGTTATTATTGTATTGTTGGAGTTCTTACTTTTAATATATATATAATATAAATAAATATTGATATAAAATATAGAAGATATACTAAATTAAATGTTTTTAGTTGGAGTATTATATTAATTTAACATTCATGTTAGGGAGTGTTCTAATTTCACTAAACTTTGAGATTGTCAACGTCTATATATCAATTTTGAGTTTTTAAAGATGAAAATAATAGATAACGTAAAAATATCATAGTTTAAAAATGTAAGGAATCCCTCCATTTATAGTTTAAAAATTGTAGTATGAGCATGTGCATATTGTTTCTTATCATAAAAGTCACAACCATTCGGAAAAGTCACAACTCATCGGAAAGTCACAACTCTTTGAAAAAGTCCTAACCATTCAATGTAAAATGGTATCTTCTTTTAATATAATATAATATAATATAATATAATATAATGTAAATATAATATAAAATATAGAAGATGTACTAAATTGAGTGTTTGAAGAAGAAGAAGAAGAGCAATGAAAATCTTCACAAAAATTGTAGTTTAAAAATTTGAGGAAACTCCTTTTTTTATAGCCAACAAAGGGTAGTGTATGAAAAAAATGTTTATTGTGCCTTATTAAAAAAAAGTCACGACCCTTTAGAAAAATCACAACCCTTCAAAAAAGGTCACAACTTATCAGAAAAGTCATAACTCTTTGGAAAAGTCACAACCCTTCAGAAAAGTCACAACTCTTCGGAAAAGTCGCAACCCTATAGAAAAGTCACAACCCTTAGAAAAGGTCCCGACTCATCGGAAAAGTTATAACTCTTTGAAAATGTTACAATCCTTAAATGTGAAAATGTGTCTTCCTTTAATATAATATAATATAATATAAATAAATAGATATAATACAATATAAAATATAGAATATATACTAAATTTGGTGTTTTAAGTTGGGGTATTATAATAATTTAACATTTAAGTTAGGTAGTTGATCCTTTAAGGTAGTATAGATAGATAGATAAAAAAGATAGATATAGATTTGTCTAATATTAATTTGATATGAAATTTTAAAAAAATAAAGAAGACTTTTAATTTAAGGATATGTAGAATATATAAAAATGTATTTTAACTTTGCAGTCTTAAAGATGCGGCCCCACACCCAAGAAAAAAGAATATTCTATATTAAACTGATTAAAAATAAAAGTACAAGAAATAAATTGGAAACAAAAGAGTACTTGTTAAATCTAGTTTTGACTCTTCAACCAAGTTTTTGATAAAAAAAAAAATTTCAACCGTTTGAAACTTTTCACAAGTTGTAGTTTGTGCAACAAATTTCTTGTCAAGTAGAAGTTGTTGCAAATGTATATTTATGGTTATGAAAATGAGTATATATTAATCATCTAGATAGTCTTCTCGTTTGAAGTTGAGTTATTCCATTCTCCTTGTTGCATCAATTTTTATTGATTTATCTAATTTACCCACAAAAAATATTGTAATTGCATAATTGAACAACTCTTACAATCTTCCTTGTTTTAAGAAGAAGAATAGAAAACTTACAAAATTCGTAGTTTAAAAGAATGAGAAAACCTCTCTGTTTATAGACAACAAAGGATATAATGAAAAGGTGCTTATCGTGTCTTATCTGATAAGTCGCAACTCTTCAGAAAAATCACAACTTTTCGGAAAAATGTCACAACTCATCGAAAAAGTCACCCTCTATAAAAAAATTACAACCCTTGAGAAAAGTCACTACTCATCAATGTGAAAAAGTGTCGGCTTTTAATATAATTGTAACGACCCATTTGGTCGTTTTGAGTACTAGAGCTTTTTATTTCATAAAATACTTCCGATAGATTCGAAATGGGTATTTTGGACTATTCGTAACTACAATTATAAAATTAATGAGTTAATTTTAATAATTTATTTAATTGATAATTAAAGAAAATAACATTAAAATTAATAGTGGGTCACTTTCACACTTTTATAGTTGGTCTTATATAATAATTAGGGAGTAAATATTCTGTAGAAAGAATAAGGGTTTGAGGCGAGAAAGCAATACATGCGGCATCTATCAAGTAGACCGATATCCAAGTAATTAATGTCAATTCTTCTGTTGCTTTACATAAATTATAATGGATTAGAGTTGCAATTAGGTTGTTGCATGCGTTACAGGTGGAAATAATGTTAGAGTTAGGTTGAAGTTGGGGGACAAGGTCTGTACGTAATAATGACCTAATGATTACTAAGGGTGAAATTGTTAGTATGTTTAAGATTAATACATAAAAATATTATTATTAGGGTGCATTTTGTATTGGAGATGAATTTGATAGGTGCTGGTTGCCACTGGTTTCGTAACCAGAGGCTTCAACTTTAAGTTTTATAATTATATTATTATATTATAAACTATATTTTGATATATTGAGATAGGTAATTAAATATTAGGTGTATCGAATTATTTAAATTCCATTAAAATTATGCTAATTGGAGGAATTAAGACTTATCCTTAGGTTTGAACTTTAGGAAATTGATTATAGAATTAGGTGAGTTTTTGGGTCTAGGGTAGACATAGAATAATATGAGTGTTTATAGACTCGTTAACTTACGAATTATGCATATATACTTGATAGATTGGAAAGGTTCGGAGGCATTGAGGAAAGGAAAAGTAGCTTTCTTGACTTCGGTTCTTCGGTGGAGGTAGGTTATGATTTATTCTATTTTGAGTTGGCCAATGATATCTACTCAGTACATGTTACCCTGTACTGACCCCTACTTGTGTTTTCTTCATTTTCTTTTGTGGAGTGCAACAAGTGTACCATCGACTTTGACTCGCCCTCAACTCTAGCCAGTCTCCAACTCATCAAATTCCAGGGTGAGCTACTTCTTCTAGCTCGTGCTGGATTCTCTCGGTCATGGCATGATGTCCTTAAATTTTGGACATAGACTATCCTACTTATTTATTTTGGTGTCTTTAATACTCTTAGACTTGGTATTTTTAGAATAGATGTCCTTATGTGATGACTTTCAGATTTTGGGGATAATATGTAATAAACTCTAGAGATTTCTTTTATTGGAGCTTTAATAAGTTTTGAGCTTCCGCATTTTGGTTGTTTCCGTAAGTTGAATAATTGATATAAGTTGGGGTTGAGTTCGTTGGTTCACTCACTTAGGAGGTTAAGTGTGAGTGTCATTCATGACTAGTTTTGGGTCGTGACAAACTTGGTATCAGAGCTTTAGGTTCGGTGATCTCATCACACAAGGACAAGTCTAGTAGATTCTTGCGAAACGGTACGGGGACGCCTTTACTTTTCTTCGAGAGGCTATAGGACTTTAGGAAAACTCATTTCTTTCTTTCTTTCGTGCTATTACTTGAATCCAATTGGTATCTAGGTGATACAAATTGGTATCTGACCTTCTTCACTCTATTTCACAGATGGTCAGAACTAGAGCAACAATTGTGGCAACACCAACACCCGCAAGACATGATGCACTTGAGCCAACCATTGGGGATTCACCTCGAGGGGGAGCAGTGGCGAGAGGCCGTGGTAGAGGTCTCGGGAGAAGGCCCACTAGAGGCAAATGACAAGCACTTGGTCCAACTAGGGATAGGGCAGTGATCCCTCCACCGGCTGACGAGGTAGCGAGAGAGGGTGATGAGGGGGAGAATGAGCAGATTCATGATAAGGAAGCACCACCCCAGCCTACTCCAGAGATGATCAATCAGGTTCTCACTTATCTCAGCGGGTTATATGATCAGGTCCAGGCACCCCTAGTGTTTTCTACACTGGCATCTCAGGTTCAGGGAGTACAACATGCGGCTGCTGTGGCTCCCCGCATGAATGCGTCCTTGGAAACAGGCACGTTTCCCCGATTGACTATAGGGCCTATAATGACTAGTGACCAGCATGATCTCTTTATTAAGTTCTTAAAGTTGAAACCTTCGGTCTTCAAGGGTACTCAATCTGAAGATGCTTATGATTTCCTTGTTGATTGTTATGAGCTCCTTCATAAGATGGACATAGTGGAGCAATTCGGTGTTGAGTTTGTGACCTACCAGCTTCAGGGGATGCCAAAATGTGGTGGCGGTCTCATGTTGAGTGTCGATCAGCAAAGGCACCACCTATGACTTGGGCAATATTTTCTAGCTTCTTCATGGAGAAGTATATACCCCAGACTTTTAGGGACAAGATGAGAGATGAGTTCCTGAACATAGAGCAAGGAAAGATGTCTGTTGTAGCTAATGAGGCCAAATTTCGTGCATTATCCAGGTATGCCACTCAGCTTTGCTTCAGTCCATAAGAGTGGATTCGCCGCTTTGTGAAGGGATTGAGGTCAGATTTACAGATTACAGCTTTATAGGTAGTTGGTTCTGTAAAATCTTTTCAGGAAGTGGTTGATTTTGTGGTATAGGTAGAGGGGGTGAAGCCAGATGACTTCACCAAGGTGTCAACGTTTAAGAAGTTCCGTAAGGGAGGTGAGTTTAGTGATTTTTACTCCAGAGGGAAGAGTTCTGGGGGTTATCCACCCCGTCCTATTCAGTCTTCATTGCAGGTTTTAGCTGAGGGTCCGTCACAGACCAGTCAGCCTTTTTCTGAGTTTGGGGGTTATCTTCAGTCTTCTTCGTTGTCACAGAGACCTACTCTCGACTCCAAGACTTGTTATGGATGTGGTGAGGCTGGGCACATCAGGAAATATTGTCCGAGGTAGAGTCAGGCCCAGTATGATCAGAGCTACAAATCCCCAGTAGTTAAAGGTAGGGGTGGTTATGGTAGAGGCCGTTATTCTGGAGGACGTGATGGCCAAGGTAATGGTGGTCATCAGTTCGGCCGGGGTGGCTGGCAGGTTGGAACTATTGGAGCGCAGCTCGGTAGGGGCAATGGATAGACAGGTCATAGACCCCTTTTTTATGCTTTCCCCGGGAGGCCAGAGGCAGAGACGAGCCCATTGTTATGCTTTCCCAGGGAGGCCAGAGGCAGATACATCTGATGCTGTTATCACATGTACTCTTCTGGTCTATGATCACATGGCTTCTGTATTGTTTGATCCTGGATCCACATTTTCTTATGTATCTTCCTCGTTAGCTATTGGTCCTGATTTGCATTGTGACTTGCTTGACATGCCTATTCGTTTCTCTATTCATGTTGGTGAGTTTGTGATAGTTGAGAAGGTGTATAGGTCTTGCCTTGTGACTTTTGTAGGGAGCAACACTTATGTAGATTTGATTATTCTAGAGATGGTTGATTTTGATGTAATTCTGGGTATGACTTGGCTTTCTCCAAATTTTGCTATCTTAGATTGTAATGCTAAGATTGTGACCTTGGCCAAGCTTGGGATAGATCCCCTAGTGTGGGAGGGTGACTACATTTCCGCCCCAGTTCGTATTATCTCTTTTCTTCGTGCTAAGAAGTTGGTGAGTAAGGGTTGTTTAGCTTTCTTTGCACATCTCAGGGATGATACTTCCAAAGTGCCTTCGATCGAGTCTGTTTCGATAGTCCGTGAGTTTGTGGATGTTTTCCCTGCAGACCTTTCTGGTAGGCCACCAGATAGAGATATTGATTTTTGTATTGACCTGGAGCTGGGGACTCGCCCCATTTCCATTCCACCTTATAGAATGGCCCCAGCTGAGTTAAGGGAGTTAAAGGCCCAACTTCAGGAGTTGTTAGGTAAAGGTTTTATTAGACTGAGTGCATCTCCTTGGGGTACTCCAATTTTATTTGTGAAGAAGAAGGATGGTAGTTTTCAGATGTACATAGACTACAGACAGCTGAATAAGGTAACTATCAAGAACAAGTACCCCATTCCTCACATTGATGACTTGTTAGATCAGTTACATGGTGCTTGTGTCTTCTCTAAAATTGATTTGAGGTCCGGTTATCATCAATTGAAAATGCGAGCAACAGACGTGTCAAAGACTGCTTTCCGAACCAGGTATGGGCATTATGAATTCTTAGTAATGTATTTTGGGCTTACAAATGCCCCTGCTACTTTCATGAGCCTTATGAACGAAACTTTTAAGCCATATCTGGACCTCTTTGTTATTGTATTTATTGATGATATACTGATATACCCAAAGAGCCGGGAGGAACATGAGGAGCATTTGAGAATTGTATTGGGGTTGTTAAGGGAGAAAAGGCTTTATGACAAATTCTCCAAGTGTGAGTTTTAGCTCGATTCAGTGTCCTTCCTGGGGCACGTGGTTTCTAAGGATGGAGTGATGGTGGATCCTACTAAGATTGAAGCAGTGAAGAGTTGGGTAAGGCCTACTAATGTTTCAGAGGTAAGGAGCTTCGTTGGTCTAGCTAGCTACTACCGCTGGTTCGTTAAGAGATTCTCTTCCATTACTTCCCAGCTGACCAATTTGACCAAGCAGAATGTTCCATTTGTATCGTCGGATGAGTGTGAGAAGAGTTTTCTGAAACTCAAGACCTTGTTGACTACTGCACCAATTCTTGCTTTGCCTGTGGAAGGTAAGAATTTCATTGTTTATAGTGATGCATCTTATTCTAGTTTAGGTGCAGTGCTAATGCAGGAGAGAAATGTAATTGCCTATGCTTCAAAGCAATTGAAAGTGCATGAACGTAACTATCTGACCCATGATTTGGAGTTGGCTGTAGTTGTATTTGCATTGAATTAGTGGAGGCATTATCTATATGGGGTCAAGTATGAAGTGTATACAGATCATCACAGTTTACAATATGTATTCACTCAGAAGGATTTGAATTTGAGGCAGAGGAGGTGGATGGAGTTATTGAAAGACTATGATATTACTATTTTATATCACCCGGGAAAAGCTAATATTGTGGCAGATGCCCTAAGTAGAAAAGCAGGGAGCATGAGGAGTTTAGCCCACTTATAGGTTTCTAGACGCCCAATGGCTAGAGAGGTTCAAACTCTGGCTAATGACTTTATGAGGCTGGAAGTACTTGAGAAAGGAGGATTATTGGCTTGTGTGGAGGCAAGATCTTTTTTTCTTGACAAGATTAAGGGAAAGCAGTTTGATGATGAGAAGTTGAGCCGAATTTGAGATATTGTATAGCGGGGAGAGGCTGTGATTGATAAGGAAGGCGTCTTGAGAATTTAGGGGCGGGTGTGTGTGCCCCGTGTTGATGATTTGACTCATACTATTCTGGCAGAGGCTCGTTGTTCGAGGTATTCTATACATCCTAGTGCAACCAAGATGTATCGTGATCTGAGACAACATTATTGGTGGAGTAGAATGAAGCGTGACATTATTGATTTTGTTGCCTAATGTCCGAATTGTTAGTAGGTAAAGTATGAACATCAGAATCCTGGAGGGACACCCATTCCTGAATGGAAGTGGGAAAGAATTGCAATGGATTTTGTGGTTGGTCTTCCAAAAACATTGGGTAAGTTTGATTCTATTTGGGTAATTGTTGATAGGTTAACTAAGTCTGCTCACTTCATTCCGGTCAAGATGACTTACAATGCAGAGAAGTTAGCCAAACTCTATATCCGTGAGATTGTTTGATTGCATGGAGTTCCAATCTCCATCATATCAGATAGAGGTACACAATTTACTTCTAACTTTTTGAGGACCTTGCATGCTGAATTAGGTACTAGATTGGATCTTAGTACCGCATTCTACCCTCAGACTGATGGGTACTCTGAGCGAATAATTCAATTTTGGAGGATATGCTTCATGCGTGCGTGATAGATTTTGGTGGTCATTGGGATCCGTTCTTACCCTTGGCAGAGTTCTCGTACAACAATAACTATCACTCGAGTATTGATATGGCCCCATTTGAGGCATTTTATGGGAGGAGATGTAGGTCTCCCATTGGTTGGTTTGATGCATTTGAGGTGAGACCTTGGGGTATCGATCTTTTAAGGGAATCGTTAGAGAAGTGAAATTCATACAGGAGAAGCTTTTAGCAGCTCAGAGCAGGCAGAAGGAGTATGCAAATCGGAAGGTCAGGGACTTAGATTTTATTGAGGGTGAGTAAGTCTTGCTGAAGGTTTCACCATGAAGGGTGTGATGCGGTTTGGTAAGCGAGGTAAGCTTAGTTTGAGGTATATTGGGCCATTTGAAGTTCTTAAGCGTGTGGGGGAAGTGGCCTATGAATTGGCCTTGCCTCCAGAGTTGTCAGGAATGCACCCGGTATTTCATGTATCCATGCTAAAAAAAATACCATGGTGATGGAAACTACATTATTCGTTGGGATTCGGTCCTACTTGATGAGAATCTGTCTTATGAGGAGGAGCCTTTAGCTATTCTAGATAGGGAGGTCCGCAAGTTGAGGTCAAAGGAGATTGCACCTATCAAGGTTCAGTGGAAGAATCGGCCAGTGGAGGAGTCCACTTGGGAGAGTGAGGCTGATATGCATGAAAGATATCCACACCTTTTTATCGATTTAGGTACCCTTTCTTACCCTCACCTTCTTTTGATCGTTCGAGGACGAACGATGGGTAAATTGGTATCTAATGTAACGACTCATTTGGTCGTTTTGAATACTAGAGCTTTTTATTTCATAAAATACTTTCCGATAGATTCTAAATAGGTATTTTGGACTATTCATAACTACAATTATAAAATTAATGAGGTAGTTTTAATAATTTATTTAGTTGATGGTTAAAGAAAATAACATTAAAATTAATAGTGGGTCACTTTCACATTTTTATAGTTGGTCTTATATAATAATTAGGGTGTAGATATTCTGTAGAAAGAATAAGGGTTTGAGGCGAGAAAGCAATACCCGCGGCATCTATCAAGAAGACCGATATCCAAGTAATTAATGTCAATTCTTCTATTGCTTTACATAAATTATTATGGATTGGTGTTGCAATTAGGTTGTTGCATGCGTTAGAGGTGGAAAGAATGTTAGAGTTAGGTTGAAGTTGGGGGACAAGGTCTGTACGTAGTAATGACCTAGAGATTACTAAGGAAATTGAGGTTAAATTGTTAGCATGTTTAAGATTAATACATAAAAATATTATTATTATGGTGCATTTTGTATTGGAGATGAATTTGGTAGGTGTTGGTTGCCACTGGTTTCGTAACCAGTGGCTTCAGCTTTAAATTTTATAATTCTATTATTATATTATAGACTATATTTTGATATATTGAGATAGGTATTTAAATATTAGGTGTACCGAATTATTTAAATTCCATTAAAGTTATGCTAATTGGAGGAATTAAGACTTATCCTTAGGTTTGAACTTTAGGAAATTGATTATAGAATTAGGTGAGTTTTTGGGTCTAGGCCAGAAATAGAATAATATGAGTGTTGATAAAATTGGATTGAGGAAAGGAAAAGTATTGGAAAAGTAGCTTGCTTGACTTCGGTTCTTCGGTAGAGGTAAGTTATGGTTTATTCTATTTTAAGTTGGCCGATGATACCTATTCAGTACATGCTGCCTTGTACTGACCCCTACTTGTGTTTTCTTTTGTGGAGTGCATTAAGTGTACCATCGACTTCGACTCACCCTCAGCTCTAGCCAGTCTCCAGCTCATCGATTTCAGGGTGAGCTACTTCTTCTAGCTCGTCCTGGATTCTCTCGGTCAAGGCATGATATCCTTAAATTTCGGACATAAACTACCCTACTTATTTATTTTGGTGTCTTTAATACTCTTAGACTTGGTATTTTTACAATAGATGTCCTTATGTGATGACTTTCAGGTTTTGGGGATAATACGTAATAGACTCTAGAGATTTCTTTTATTGGAGCTTTAATAAGTTTTGAGCTTCCGCATTTTGGTTGTTTCCGTAAGTTGAATAATTGATATAAGTTGGGGTTGAATTTGTTAGTTCTCTCACTTAGGAGGTTAAGTGTGGGTGCCACTCATGACTAGTTTTTGGTCGTGACAATAATATAGAGTAAATAAATAAATATAATATAAAATATAGAATATATACTAAATTGAGTGTTTTAAGTTGGGGTATTATAGTAATTTAATATTCAAGTTAGGGAGTTCATGCCTTTAAGGTAGTATATATATAGATAGATAGATGGTTATATAAATAAATAAATATAATATAAAACATAGATGATATACTAAATTGAATGTTTTAAGTTGGGGTATTATTGTAATTTAACATTCAAGTTAGGAAGTTTATGCTTTTAAGGTAGTATATATAGATAGATAGATACACCTTATTCAATATTATTTTTATACATAATAAAACATGGGATTATGTCGCGATCTAATTTCTCGAATCATGATGGCACCTACTATAATCAACTAGTAGGTAAGCCAACCCATAACCTAGATCAAGTAATGGATATAAGGGTAGAAATAAAGCAGAAGCAATAATTTAACAACAGAAATAGAAGAACAAGCGAAAGCAAACCAAAACATATATACTATAAGACCCTCCAAAACCTGGGAGTCACAAGTACAGAGCTTCTAATACAAAAGAAGTACAAGTCTCAAAAGTGGACCCAAAATACAAGGCTTGTCTCAAAATACAAAAGACTAGCCAACAAAATACAGATAGAGATATGTAAGTCCAGGACGCTATGTGTTCACCCTCACCTCCGAACCAAAACTGCAACATGCTCGAATATAAATGATGGTAAGTAGTGCTCGGACTTGCATCACGAAACAGATGCAGAGTGTAGCATGAGTACCAAAACAACAGGTACTCAATATGCATTATAGACCGACTAAGCAAGAGAAGTAAAACAATATGAAATGCGAGAATAAAACACAAACAGAGGTTAAGGAACAGGAAGCCCAAGAGAAAACCGATAGATATCATTGAGGATGATGAGTCCAAATCAAGGACTGCGCCTTAAGATCAGATATCCGGACCTTGAATCTGCGATCAAGTATAACTCAACTCTGTAGGCGATAGTGGGAAACATGACTAAACATTTAATCTGCGACTATAATGGCTGCCGAAGGATCCTATATCAACTCGTCAACACAGAACCACCTTGGAACGACATCCACTCCCAAATAATCAGTACAATACTCCAAGTTAGAACCAAATGCAGTCTCAAGTTGCCAAACGAAGCCTGATAACTCAACAGTAATCATGGGACCATAAAAAGGGAGAAAGGATAGAAGGTCCTCAAGGTTGAGTCAACGCCTAATCTAAGGCTCATTCTATCAGACCCAGGTCTTCTACACTAATCTACATGGAGCTAACCGTACGAAATAACATCGGAGCAAAATTAAGGCCAAGCAGCTCCAAATATCACAAGTCTATGGAAAGCACTAGTCTAAGCCTAGAATAAGGCCAAACATTCTCAATCAATCAATAATAACATCAACGAAGGAACGCCACAAGGTAAGGATGATCATACATAGAAAAAGACATGCTTTTAATCTCGAAAAGCTCGATAAAATCCTAAAACATGAATTCTAAGTAATCTAGCATGATCAACTAGGTACTTGCCCCAAATTCAAAGAAATCAACATGATTTCACATAATTAAGCTCAATCTAAGGAATGGAAATGTCACGACCCAGGGGTACAACCTAGATGTAACATGGCATACAAGACCCCGAGTGGCCTCATATAATCCACTTAGCTTTCATTACATAAGATAATAGAAAATGGTGCGGAAATTTAAAATATTTTCCATACAATTAAAGTCTTTTATAAAACGAGCGGAAGTCTATTACACTTTGTCTCAAACCATCTAAAACATGAATATCTTTGGGACGCAGCCCATACAATAGTCTAAACATAAAATGAAAGACATAAGAACATGGTGGCTATCTCCTCGAATACTATGAGGACTCACCAAAGCTTCAATCCTTGCTTCTACTAAGATCCTAGCCACGGGATGGAAGTAAATATCGCCGGACCCTACATTTGATAAGAATTTAGGCAAGAGTATGCATAAGTACAAAATGTACTAAATATGATAGCTAGCATAAATCATCAACATAGGCATAACATAATCATTAATCAACATAAGACATAAGCCATAAGCATAAGAGATAACAACATAGTCATAGTCATAGTCAATGCACATAGATCATCATAATGTAAGAGGAACACTTCTCAAGTAACCTCAACTTAACCTTATCTAAGACTTGGGTAATCCACCTCTAGTCATACATATCAAGGAAGACAACTCTAGCAACAATCCAAGCTAATCATACATCATACATCATACAAGCAAAATCTCATATTAAAACATACTTACGATACTTTCTTGAAGAAACCTTGATTCATCATAAATATGCTACTTTGATTAGGGACTAGTCCCTCTTTAGCTCTTGCTACTATTGATGAAAAAGTACTTCTTTACTAGTCCAATACAAACATTACTCATGAATGGTTACGATTTACCAATTCAAGGCTATAAAGGAAAAGCACCTCATCTTACCAAGTCAAGCTTATTCATGAAGGGATCTCATGTCACAACTTCATGCTAGTGTAATTAAACATGCTTTGATTCATTTTAGGTGAGCAATCCTTTCAACCTAGAATCATTCAATGTGAGAAAACCTTTCACATTCATGCATTCATACATTCAAACATTCATAAGGTAGATTATGTGGGTAAAGTCTTTCCACAACAATTCTATTTAATAGCCTACCATTATACTATAAGCTTCACTCTCAAAGCCTTAACATTCCTAATTCATTATATTAGCTTTTATCTCAAATCCCTAGAAATCAACATTCATAACTACAAGCCTTACTCTCAAAGCAATACTTCTTACAATCATCACATATGCCTAGATCTCAAGACATTCTAATCACATGCTTCATTCTTTAGCAATTCAAATCATATATCATCATATAGGCTTAATCTCAAGTAATACTAATCATGATTCAACATGTATACCTTAATCTAATTCAATTCATTTCTATATGCTTTACTCTTAAGCAATCTACTATACATATAATCAATCCTAGAAGATTATCTCTAAATCCTCAATTTCCCCTTTCAAGGCACAAAACCCACTTACTTCAATTTCATCTTTCTAGGCATGAGTTTGGTATGGGTACATGTGATTTCATCCTAAAAACATGATTCACTAACAATTCAATCATAAACAATCATTGTCCACTCAATTGGATCAATATTCATCAATACCCACAATATTAGAAGGAACCCTATGTCACGCCCCAAACTCTAGGGGCGCAACTGGCTCATAATGCCAAAACTCACTCCCGAGCTGACCCTGCTGAACTATTTGCTACTAGCGCATGGCAGCCATACGCAATCAAGAAAACAAATAAGTATATCTCGGCTTAAAATTAAGCCCTCGGCCGGCAAGGCCCCTGTCAACAGATCTATAAAAGAAACAGCTACTCCCAAGAGTTCATATAAAGAAATAGCCAACTAGCACAAAAGTTCT
>JAJONR010004483.1:0-49385 GCA_029582245.1 Solanum etuberosum
TTTCATTAGGATGTCGTGGGTCTTGTCCCGACATCCATCTCAGTTGTTTAGAGGCTTCATAGACAGTCATATGTTAGTTCTTGAGTTTTCCATTTCCTGTTTTAATGGTTGAGACTTGAGTTGCCATTTTGGCTAAGTTTAATATTTTTTGTGTTTAAGACTTCCGCTGAGTAAGTAAGTCAGGTCAAGGGTTCGCTTGGGGCCAGCAATGGTTCTCGAGTGCCAGTCCCGCCCAGGATGTAGGCTCGGGGTGTGACAGCCTCTACCAGTGGACGCCAACCGAACTACTGAATTCGATTGTAGAAAACCCTTGCCTTCTCCACTCCCCACATGTAGAAAGCCCTTTCGAAGCAAAAGCCCATCGCCCGGTAGTCCATGAATTGTTCCCGACTAGCTTCGTCGGGGAACCTCTTGTAAGGATAGTTTGGTCCTTGGTGGGTAGCCATTGTTGAAACGTAAATACATGAATTGTTAGATTAGAAACCATAAAATCTCATAAGAAGGCTTTCGGCGAAAAATCTAGTTTTTGGCTGCACTGGGAGGCTATTACCCGCAGCCTCCCACTATAGTGAGTTGCATCCTGCTATAGTGGGGTTGCATAGCGGAAACCCGTCTGCTATAGCATACTTAACTATAGCGGGTGGCGCCCCTTGGCCCAAAAGTTCCAATTTCACCAATGTTATTACAGATCGGTGTTCTTAAAGTTCTCTACTATCAAATATGCAAGAATTTGGGAATTCTAACTCCTAAATCGTGCCCCAATCTTAGTTTCTAATCAAGAATAACCCTTGAAATTCCCCTACCATTTTCGGATCTATTTTTGGCTTTATTTTTGTAATCCTTACGCCTAGAACGCCATAATGACTATTCAAGGCCATTTTCACCTTGTTTGGATGGTAGTTACCTGTTGTATTGTATTGTATTGTTAGTGTAAATACACTGTTTGTTTTGATTGTTACTTAAATTATATTATACCATATCGTTTAAATCCGTTGTTAGGTAACGATGAAAAAACTCATTTTATGTAACGATTGATTTGGTGTGATCGTGTCACCTTAATATTTTCTTCTCATTTTGTCTTTACTTATTATAAAATAATTTTATCTTATTCTTTACCCTACCTTTTTATAGTAGATCTACCTCGTATCCTACTTTTCTTGTAAGTTTATCGTTCAAATTATGGATATGTAACATTATGTAATGACAGAAAATGATACAATCTAACCAGACATTGTATTCATTAGAAAAATATAATTCAATACAATATAACACAATATACTATAATATGATACATTGTAATACGAATAGTAAATATATGAATAGTTCTAACAAAGATAACTTTGTATTCAGTGGAATCCGAACCTGAGACCGCAAATCAAGAATGAATGAATATTTAATTACTGCTCCGTCACTTTTGGGGATGATCATGTAAAGACCTCTTTTTCGATTTTAATAAAAGAGCATATGGGTCCTTCCAGGTTAAAAAGAGACACGATTCTCATTTTTGCTAATTGATGCACACATGACGCACAAAATGCACGTATGCCGCACAAAATATACGTGTGATACACGTATAACACACGCAGATGCTTATTTATTAATAAATATACATGAGATATATATATATATATATATATATATATATATATAAAATATTTCTATAAATTAAGGTATGTGAGTTTTTTCTATGTTCATTCATATTATTAACTTTGTTCATGTTCTAATAGCAAGAACTTATGAACAATTAAAATGGTAAGATAAGTGTTAGTGAAAAGTTACTAAGATAGTGAAGTGAAATAGAGGACATGATGGATGTACGTACCTACAACGAATATGTGCAAATCGGAGAATGACAAAAAAACATTATTGTTCTCATCGGAGAAGGAATGAACAAAACTATAATACTAAGAGCTTTGGTGATGGCATTGAAACGTACTACATTACTAACGTGCATAAGTCTAGATCTATTATATGTTATCTATAAATACACATGTTTTAATATCTTGAATGACTACACAAGTGTCAATATACACTTATATCCTAGTGAAAATGAATCAACTTGAAACAAATCAAGTTTTCGCTTGCTATCGCCATTTTATTATTAGATATATTAAATTGCGGAGGATGTCAATATATTACACATTCTCCTAATGTTGTAGTTGCAAAAGATGGATCAGGAAACTATAAACAACTCTAATTATTAATTGTATTGCAAAATACTATATCCAAATTAAACAAGGAATCTACGAAGAATATGTCCAAATCGAATCGAAGAAGGAATGGGAAAAAATAAAAATATCGGGAAATAAGAGCTTTAGAGGTGGAATTGTGACGGACTATATTGCTACAATGGTAAGTCAATGTTCTTAATTTACTCCAATTTATGATAAAATCCCTAAAATTAACGATAGAAATATGTTATTATTCTTGTTAAAATTACACACTATGTATATATTAATATCAGTGGTAAGAAGTGAATGGGCTCGGCTTCATGGTGCAAGACATTTCTTTCCGAAACATGGGTGGAGCTGAGAACCAACAAGCAGTAGCTTTAACGGCATCTATTAAATTGTTGAGACTTTTTTCATATTTACCTTTCATTTAATCAGGTTTCAAACTACTTTATATTTTCTTAGAAAATAGTTGAGAATAGTCTAAAGGATAATATATAGTGGAAAATAACTTTTTATTTATATTCTTCAAAAATTTCCTTAAGGAATGAATATATCATACCCCCAAATCCCAAACAATTCTCTCAATATATACTAGAATGAGTAATAGAATTTGACCTTCTTTTTTTTTCACAAAGAAAAAAAAAATAGTTTAAAAGATGTCCACTTAAATTTTAATATTAATTTGATTAATACTATCTTATTAAAATAATGGTAACACAATCTTCTTGGTTCTCACCATAAATGCAAAAGAAGCACAATGTGGATACTTCATTTTATAAGAATAGTTCATCTATCACACCACACTCCACACCAAAGGCAAAACAGGATGAAATTCATGAGAATATTATACTGATTTTTTTCCGTTACGTTTCTCTCTTTTTTGGCTAATTCATATATAGTTCTAGTAAATGGTGTTTGTAAAAAATCTGCTGACTATAAATTATGTATCAATTCTCTTAGAGCGGAGTTTAGAAGTTTTTCTGCTAATAAAAAATGTTTGGCACATATCATGCTACAATTGTCTTTAGCCAAGGCTAACAACATTTATAATCAAACTCTAGTTTTATTGAAGCAACCAATGAAATCAATTCTCAGACAATGTATTTAGATTTGTCGAGATAATTTTGAGTTTACTATGTTTCAAATTATAAGTTCTATTAAATATTTAGATGAAAATGATTTTAATATGGTAAAAGATGATGCAAATAATGTCATGATTTGGTCAATCACTTGTGAAGAGTCTTTCACTGAATGACGTTTAATTTAAAAGGACATATTCACAAAAAAGAGTGACGGTTTTTTTCATTTTACTGAATTATATAATATTGAGTTTGTTAGACCTTCTGTAAATTCATTAATTAAATAATATTGAATTACAAAATATAAACAAGTTTTTTTTTTTAGATATTGTTATAATTGCTTATTGAGGTTGTTAGACCTTCTTTTTTTTTTGTAATAAATTCATTTATTGATCAATCTCTTTGTTGGTAATGCTACACCTTAAATAATTTTACGGAATAGTTATCACCTTTCACTAGTAATACTTATTACATAACATTATCCATCAAGCTTAGAATAGATGAAAAAAAATCACTTAATATTTTTGTGTTTGTTAAAATTTAAATGTAAGATTTTGTGGTTCTCAATTCATTTTATTAATCATTAAATCATACTCTTGAATACAATTTATAAGGGTAAAAAACTTAAGTATACAACTTAAGTACCTTAATTACTACTATATAACAATACTTTTTTTTCCACTTATATGACAATAGTTTTTTTACAAAACTAGGATTTATATTTAAAAAGAAAAAAAAACGTAGAATAGTCAGCCACGCTTATCCCATATCCCTTAATTTGACTCCAATTATTTTACCTTCCCCGATTTACTCAGTTTTGTTATATACTCTCTCCCATGAAGAGAGGTTTGTAACCCAAAAAAAAAACTCCCTGTCTACTCTGATCGACTATTCAAAATGGATACCAACAATTTTTCAATGCTAATACAACACAACGGGCAATGGGACTCATCAGGTATTTGAATAAAAAAGGATTGATTTGGTGTTTTTTTACGTGGTTAATATATTTGATTTTTCATCACCATCTGTGTTTAATTTTTTTGATAATTAATCTTTGGTTTATAAAGTACGTTTTTGTGGTGTAATATAAAATTTATATGATTCCGTTAATAGTTTGGTGCATCGATTTGATGGATTTTGTTGTTGAATAAACATTAAATATTAGTAGTCATTTTTGGTATAATATTAGGTTTTTGTTATATTATTAGGTTAGTTGATAATGAACATCTTTTATTTATTTTTTGCAAGTGATATATTTTTATGGTATATAAAAGCTGCTTTGGTTGTGATTTGGTGTAATTATTAATTTTGAGACCTTGTGTAAACACCAACTTCAAAATTGATATGTTGGTTATAATGCTTAAAGATGGTGTAGATGATTTCGTTTATAATATCTTATGTATTATATTTTTTTATAAACACCAATTGTCATATCAAGTATATTATGTAATTTTTTTTGGGGTGAATAAATTCAATGAAATTGTGGTATGTGATTTGGTGTTATTGAAATTGTGAATTATGTTTTGGTGTATGATTTGGTAAGTTATTTGGGGAAAATGTATTTCCAAACAACTAAATCAGTTCTCGTTAGCCGTTTCGATACCATCATGCCCATCAAATATTTTGGCACATTTATTGATAGTGTAAATTATGTTTTGGTATATGATTTGGTAAGTGATAGTTATGGTAAGAGATTTGGTAAGTAATTTGGTGCAAGGTGGTTCGTAATTGTTGATCATGCATAGTTTTAAATAAAGACACTATAAATATTTGTTTGTCATAGTTTTCCTGATAGTTACCATTTGTGGTAAGAGATTTGGTAAGTGGTGTGGTGCAAATGTATAGTTTTATACATTTGTGGTAAGTGATTTGGTACATTTATTGGTGTATTAATTTTCCTGATTTGATATATATAACATGTTTAAAGATTATTGAGTTGCCTAATTTATGTTGTGTAATTGATAGTGTGAAATATGTTTTTATTAACACCATAAGGCATCCCAAGGGTATTATGTAGTTTGTTTTGGTGAAAATGTTGGTGTGAAAACTACTTTAGAAAAACACCCACTTGTACACCGTCAATTACCAGTCTAACTATCAAACTGTGTACTTTTATTTATTTAGAAAATGCATTCTGCTAAATTTGAAAACTGATTGATAATTTGTAATTTTATATAGGTAATTACGTGGATTACAATATTGAAGGAGTGATGTTTGATGCAAACACTAAATACGAAGGATTGATTACTACTATAACTTTTCAATTGGGTGTGGACACAACCATATTTCATTTAGAACTCAAATATGTCGTGAGTGGTCCATCTCCATCAATGAAGATTCATAACGATATGGGAGTCCAAGTTTATTTAGATCAAAAGAGATGCAATTCTGATTTCTTTTCAAAATATCCCTTATGTGTAACATGTGTGGATGGGGAATTTATGACAATAAATTCATTTTTTTCTTTACCTATTTTATTATCATCTCTTCCGCCTTTTTGACCGGAGTTCGAGTCAACGTGTTCAACTCAAACGAAGGTTTAGAACATATGATTGAGGGGGGGGGGGGGCTATCAATCAATACAACAGGTTTGTTAAGCCTTGGGCTTTTCCGCGGTGTCCTAACCATCGAAAACAAGATAATAAACTAAGAAGTCGAAGATTAACAACAGAAATAAGTTAACAATGGTGCAAGAATGACCAAACGGAATCAATGGAGAAACAGAGAAAACGAAGGAAGAAGGGAGAAGGAAGAATTCTAGAAAGCGTGACTAACTAGGGAAGGAGTAATGTTGGAAAGAGTAAGACTTTTTACTTTTTACCTTACCTAGATTATATCACATAAGGAATAAAATAAAAAAATCCTTTTGGTCAGAAAATTTGGCCAGAATGGTAAAATAACATATTTCACACTATATTATTTTACTTTTTAAAATATTTTTACCATTTTAACTTTAATACATTTTAATTAAAAAATGGAAAAAAGATCGGTTTATTTTAAAATAAAAATAATATTATATATTTTTTAAATTTCTGGTCAAATTCTGGCCAAATTTTCTGGTCATTTAGTATTACCCAATAAAAATTATATTAAAGGACAGTAACGTGTAACTTAAGGAGTAATGTTGGAAAAGTAAAAGTTAAAGACAGTAACGTGTAACTTAAGGAGTAATTTTGGAAAAGTAAACATAGATTGTATCACATAAGAAATAAATACAAATAAATTTTATATTAAATGCTAGAAACGTGTAAAATTAAATAAATATCCATAAATTTAGGCATGTAATCCTTAAGAGAGAAAATTCGAAACTAAATAATTAACTTTAAATGCAAAATTAATTAATTTGTTAAGTTCGTAATTTTAAAACTATATTTGTAAATAAATACAGGTATATGTATTTATGGTTAATTAAAAACTTAAGTTGTATATTATAGTAATTTTCTCATTTATAAAGTAAAAATCTAGAAATTTGAAAAGTATTATCGTAAATTTGAGAAAATCAAGTTAATACAGAGATGTAGATAACATTACTAACAAAGATTGTAGTTGAATTATAATATACCATAACATCTTTAATTACAAGTCTCAAGTTTTGAGCCTTAAATTTAGAGTCGTTTTTATTAAGAGGTGTTTTATTTCAATGTGAGTTCAAATTTAATTGGATTAATATCGTAAATTTCGAATATTGAATAAAAAAATGATTTGGGCAGCACTTCTTTGAAAAAGTTAAGTTTACAACTTTCCAAAAAAGAAATATTTTTGTAACAAACAAGTTTTGCAAACAAATTAAGCAAATTTAAAATTATATTTTTTTTCAAAAAAAAAGAAGTGAAAAAGCATAGCATCATGCTTTAATTTGATAAGCTTGACGTCGTTGGATGGCAAATTTCAGACTAACAATTAGCTAATTAATAATTCGATGATGATTGATAAAGACCAAGATAAAAATAAAAATAAAAATAAAGATAAAAATAAAACAAAGACCAAGATAATTAAAGTTAGTGACAGTCATGTAAGAATAATAAATATATCAAATATTCATTATTAACTACTTCCTCCGTTCCTATTTACTTATCAATTTTTTCCAATTTAATTTTTCCTTTTACTTGTCATTTTTTATCAATCTAGAAAGAATTATTTTATTTTTCCCTATTATACGCTTAATTTATTAACATTGATTAACGTTTGTTGAAAAATGTAGCAAGTAAATATGTTTGGTATCCTATCAATTAACATGAGTAAAATGGTAAACTCACTATATTAATACTAATTATTTTCTTAATAAGTGTGTCAAGTCAAAATTCGACAAGTAAAGAAGAACAAAAGAAATTTTAAGATACGAAGAAATAAATCTAGACAATAATATGAAAAGTTTTTCTCAAAATATAAAATTATTTTATTTCAACACACGTAACATCAATCAAATGAATTAAAAGCTCAAATGAGTATATTGCATTTTGATTTTTTTACAAGAAGAGAAACCTCCAACTTGTTACTAGTTACCCCAATCATAAGCCTTGTACGTCGAAAGAGTTCCACATTGTTTATCATAGTATCCCAAATAAAAACCATCTGGTTTAACCACCCATGCACATGTAGTTGAGTAAGCTGCAACTTTTCCATGAAGGATACAATTCTGAGGGTCGTTAAATACGTCAAATACACGATCGTTTGAACTCCACCAGAAATGAAAAAAATATAAAGTATGAACCGATAAATCCTCACAAAACGATCAAGTGAAGTTTTGGGTACTAGATAGAAATTTGCCTTCAAAGTCATCATCTTTTGAAGCACAATGAATTTTCAGTTAAGGTGAATTAGAAGAAAGATCGTCGATGATTTGTACGTGATAATTTCTGGTTAAAAAACAACCTTTAATAAGGTCAAAGGGAAACACAAATAATAACAACAAGAGGATGATCGTGATAAAGCTGAGATGACCCATTTTTAGAAAATATAATGTGATGCAAATTTATTCAAATTTTTCCTTCACATCCTAGTAACAAAATCTTAATTTTGGAGTCCAACAATTATAAAATTTCTTAAAAAGCACTGAATTACTATGAGATGTCAGTGCTTATTTTTTTTTCTATTTTTATCCTTGCGTTGAATTATTGGTTTACTTGACTCATTCATTTTCTTGATTTTTATTATCATGTTACAGTACATATTTCATTTACCCAAAAAAGAAAAACTATTTGCAAATTTCGGGCTTGAAGCTCTCACCTTACCAACAAGTCGAGAGCTGATGGCTGTTGGTCACGACTACTATCAAAAAGCTCCTATGAAGATGAATATTTCACATGAAGGAGTGTGCATCTTTATGTTGGGTGTTCTTACCCGGCAGCTTATGTGCGACCTGTGGCCCACGCCTCCTATTTGTTCAGGGCGGACGGCGTGAACTCTGATTTGATCCGGGTATTCAATCCCGCCGCTGATATATCGATTCGATCCGAGCTCTTGGAATTGGAATAAATTCGGCAGTGAATCGCAAAATCTTGGTGATCTTCTCTATGTAATGAATAGGACAAGTCACTACTTTCTTATTTTAATACCCTTCAATAATTACCTAAATGCCATTTTTCTCTTTACTGACATCAGCATGATGTCATCACTCTTTTTCTATTTTGTCTTTTTTTTTTAATCAAATTTTTGGAGGCCATGTTGGCCTTTTATTAATAAATTAATAAAAGAAACCTAAGCAAAGTCTTGAAAAATAAAAGGCAAAGATACAAGATTCAAAAGAAATAAAATTTGAAAAAATAGACCAAGTCTATCTATCTTGTCCAGAAACTTATCTGTGTATTCTTCTTCTTTGTTCTTAGCTCACAGGTAAGAAACGGATATTGGGATCTGCATCGCCTCCTTTATCATCTTCCATGGCACTGATTGCCCGGTGAGAATGACCCATTTCTCTTTAATTACCGTCATTTCTTTCTTCCCCTTTTATATTGTTCCACCTGCGTTTTGTGTGTTGAATCCATTTAGATTTCTTTCAGTTTCTCGAGTTTATCTTTGTTCTGTTGATATTTCATTTATTTTGAAAATGTTGTAGCTTTTGCAAACTTGTGTAGTACCTCTGCTTCTCATAGACTGAAACTGTTTTGCTCTGAAATGTAATATTTGAGTGTCTTATGATTCGAATCTCTTGTTTAAATCACATGCTCCCAAATTTGTGTTGGTATCTTCCTTGTCTTCCATTAGAAAATAATATACTCCCCTCCCCTGTTGTTGCTTTGCGATATTTTCTTGGTTCTGATCCTTAGGCTAGCCACTTGTTGCTTGTCGAGTTTAAGGATTTGCTTTGCTTCTGAAGGTAACTCTCTGAAATTAGTAAAACTAAACCTATCAGCTCTGTTAAAAGCTAGGTTCGCAAGACAATCAGCCAACATGTTACCCTCCCTGGAAATGTGCTTCAATTTAACCTGACAGGTTTTGGCCATTTGCTTGATATCTTCCACTATTACAACAATTTTTCATGGGATTTCCCACGCCTTTGATAAGATTTTGACTAGAACCAGTGAGTCGGTTTCCATGCTAATCATAGTAAGCCCCATTGTAACACAGTGATACAATGCTTCTCTTATCGCTATTGACTCTGCTTCTATATTAGTTGTCTCCTGAATCTCTTCCCCCTGTGCATATATCAAATCTCCACTATGATTTCTTAGGTAAAAACCATAAGAACTTCCTCCTGGGTTGCCTTTAGAAGCTCCATCTGTATTACATCTCAACATAGCATGCTCTGGTGGTCTCCATTTGACTGCTAAGTAATACAATTTTGGCTTGTACTTCTCTAAAAAATCCACAATGTCTGGCCAGCTGATAGGGACCTGCCTCAGTTTAGGATGTATAAGTCTCACCATTCTCCAAATGTCTGTATTCACATTAAAAACAAGCCTGTTGTATGAAACTGTCTTCCCATTTCTTATGTTGTTTCTTCTCCTCCATAGGTGCCACATAATGATGGCAGGTATTACTATTAGGATTTTATCTAATTTTGGAAAACATGATGTTGTCCACCATCTGATAAGTACTTGTGATAATTGAAGTCCATCCATGTTAATACCTGCAACATTAGCAAAAAGCCTCCATAGTTTTGATGTTGTGGAAGAAGTTGGAAAAAGGTGAGACAATGTCTCCTGTTTTGATTCTTGACAGCACCAACATTTAGAGACCAAATGAATTCCCATTTTCTGAAGAACCTCATCCACTGGTACCTTACACTTCCATGCCCTCCATACAAAAAAAGACATCTTAAAAGGGGTTTTTTTGCCCAAATATATCTAAAGATGTCTTCTTTTTCTTCCTTAATTATAATATACTCCCAGGCGCTCTTGACAGAAAATTTCCCATTGGATTCAAGCATCCAACTAGGTAGATCTGTATTGTTGGAGTTTTGTGGTGGTGGAATATTCTTAACAATGTGTTGGACATAATCTATGGGAAGACAATCCTCTAGCTTTTGAATGTTCCAACTATCTCCATCCGCATAGTTTCTTACTTCAATTTCTTCATCATCTGCCTCTGGAATGATATGATATAATGCCCCTAATGATGTCCAATTATCAAACCAAAAACTAGAATCTCCTCTTCTTATTTGCCACCAAATTTGATGTTCTACCAATTCCCTCATTAAAATCATCTTCTTCCATATTGTTGATGCTCCTTTGCCCTGTGCAATTACCGAATGGAGCTTTTTACAATATTTGTTCACCATAAAAGAACCCCATAAGGAGGGTTTACTTCTCATGTTCCACCACAACTTGCAAAAAAGAGCTTTGGAGATGTTTGTCAAAGATCTGAAGCCAATCCCCCCTTCCTCCTTAGGTAGGCAAAGGTTATCCCAACCACCCAATGTCTACTTTTCTTATCCTCACTATTTTTCCAAAAGAATCTTGAAAAAATTCTATGTAAGTTTCTTATTACTCCGATGGGAGGGTTTAGTACTGATAGTAAATAAACTGGAATGCCTTGAAGAACGTGTTTTATTAATACTGTCCTACCTCCATAAGATAGCAACTTTCCTTGCCAATTCTGTACTCTGTTACCTATTTTCTTAATCATACTGTCATAATAGCAAATCTTATTTCTCCCATAGAAAATAGGACAACCTAAATATGTGAAAGGAAAAGTACCTTGCCTGATTTTTGTCAAGGTCTTTATTCTGGAAACAATCCTTGGTGATACTTTCTCATGCACATAAAATGCACTTTTATCCAGATTCACCATTTGGCTGGAAGCTTTTTCATATTTATGCAACACTTCACTTATGAGCCTCATTGATTTGTTGTCTGCTGAAGTAAATAATATTGTGTCAGTTGCATAGGCTAAATGGTTTATTTTAGTGCTCCATTTCGGTAAACCAAAGCCTTTAAAGTTCTCCATTTCATTTAAAGCATTCAAACTCCTTGAAAGAGCTTCTGCAGCAATGATGAACAAAGTCGGGGATAAGGGGTCTCCCTACTTCACTCCCCTGGTTGATTTAAAGAATCCTTGTGCTTGACCATTTACCAATACAGAGTACCAATTGTTGGAAAGTATTTTGTACACCATGTCAATTATCACCTCGTTGAAACCAAACTTTCTCATTACTTTAGCAATAAATAGCCATGACAACCTGTCATAGGCCTTTATCATATCCAGTTTTATCACCACATTAGCAGACTTTGTTCTCTATT
The DNA here is from genome assembly GCA_029582245.1 of Solanum etuberosum. Lineage (NCBI taxonomy): Eukaryota > Viridiplantae > Streptophyta > Magnoliopsida > Solanales > Solanaceae > Solanum > Solanum etuberosum. The sequence goes on from JAJONR010004483.1 coordinate 11,935, forward strand.
TGATGTCTCTAACTATTTCTTGAGCCAACAACACATTCTCGGCAATACTCATTCCTTTGACGAAACCAGTATGATTATTAGAGATTAACTTAAGCAGAAAGTGGACTAACCTCTCATGTAGCACCTTTGAGATTACCTTATTGATGAAATTGCTTAAGCTGATTGGTCTCACATCTGAGGAAGTGTTGACTTGATCCATTTTGGGAAGCAAAACTAAGTTTGTGTGAGTCACATACTTTGGTAGTGTATGACCTCCAAAAGAAGATTTTACCACTGCTACAACTTTTTCCTTGATAATTTCCCAGCAACACTGATAGAAAACTCCTGTATAACCATCTGGTCCACTAGCACTTTCTCCATTTAAGGCAAAAACAACATTCTTGACTTCCTCTTCATCTGGAATTCTATTGAGTATCTCATTCTGCTCTTCGGTGATAACTTGAGGTATATGTTCTAGAATATCAAAGGTTTCTGAAAACTGTCTTCAGTGAAATGATTGCTGAAGTAGTTGACTGCTTCTCTGGCCAAATCTCCTTTATTATGTATCCATTCTCCATTTCTATCTTGGATCTTACTTATATGAAGTCGTCTTCTTCTTCCTTTGACATATGTATGAAAAAACTTGGTATTTCTTTCACCATCAGAGAACCATTTCATACCCGACTTTTGTTTCCAAAACTCCTCTTCCAAGCGAAGATACCTTGCAAGTTCAGCTTGAGACTTATGTAGTTTATCCCTGTTGGTCTGATTAGGATCCAGTTCAAACTGAGTCTCTTGCACTTGAATAACTTCTTCAATTGTAGCAATCTTCTGAAAGATGTTACCATATGTTTCTTTGCTCCATCTGATTAACTCAACCTTCAATTTCTTTAATTTCTGTTGCAAAACAAACATGGGATTGCCATAGCATTCAAAATTCCAATGAGCTTTTACCACTTCTATAAAGTTTTCATGTTTTGTCCAGAAGTTTAAGAATCTAAAAGGCTTTATGATATCTTCTGTGGATTGAGAGCATTGCACCTCCAAAGGTGAGTGATCAGACCCTTTTCTGATGAGATGATTTACAGTGATGTTGGGGAATACATCTTGAAATTTCTGGTTGGTTAGTACTTTGTCCAGCCTCTTGAATATACATGAATCATCTGTTCTCCCGTTCCACCAAGTAAATGTACTGCCTATGAATCCCATATCTGTTAAACCACAATCAACAATGCAATTTGCAAAATCTTCTGTTTCCTAATATAAAACAGGGAGACCTCCCAATTTTTCTTCTCCTGACAGAATAACATTGAAATCTCCTCCTATCAGCCATGGGATGGGATACTGATCTAATATATTACTCATTGATTCCCACAGTTCTTTTCTAGTGTCGGTGCTTTTTTTTTTTTTCTATTTTTATCCTTGCGTTGAATTATTGGTTTACTTGACTTCATTTTCTTGATTTTTATTATGATGTTACAATATATACACTTACCCAAAAAAAGAAAAACTATTTACAAATTACAAGTCACTACTTTCTTATTTTAATACCCTTCAATAATTACCTAAATGCCATTTTTCTCTTTACTGACATCAGCATGATGTCATCACTCTTTTTCTATTTTGTCTTTTTTATTTTTTCTTTGGGAAAGATTCAACTTTAATTTTCATGTAAAAGGTTGTTTTCTTCTTTTTTTTTTAAAAAACAATAAAATTCAAAAATAAATATAGTAATTAACTTATTTTAGACTAATAAATGTAAGAAAATTAAATAATTAGACTACAACAAGAAGTAATTAAAAAAATAGTAAAATCATTAACTTATTTATTAAGATCAAAATTAATAAAAAAAATTATTTTCTATACTTTTTTTCTGCTTTTTAATTTTTTTTCTCATTTTTTTTTCCTTTTTACACTTTTTCCTCATCTATTGGTTCCTTTTATTTTGGCATTTATTTTTATTTTTCAATTTTTCCTTTTCTTTTCTCTTTTTTGATTACTTTTTATTCTTTATTTTTTTTCTTCTTTTTTCTATTCATTTTTTGCTCAAATTATAATATTCTTTATTTTTTCACCACATAACTTATTTATTCAACACCTAAATTGTTCTTTCTTGATTTATCAAAAATGACAAATAAAAAGAGAAATCAAATTAGAAAATACATCTTGTAGGTGTTGAATAAATAAGTTATATCTTAACTTCTTCAAATATTATTGACTATTAATCATAATCCAATCACTCCATGTTACGAATGTTTCAAATGTCCATTTTGTAACTCGTGTGGACAACTAATCAACATTAGTAGATCATCTTGTTGTCAAGTTAATTGTGTTTCAATACTAAAATACATGAGCATTAGATAAGAAGACAAAATCGTCAACCTTTAATGAATGCAAAATGATTTAATTAAAATTAACATTTTTTTTTAATTTCAAATTATTTTATCCATCAAAAGAAAGGAATTCATATATATCATCTCATAACTTTAAAATAGAGTTTACATGTTCTTTATGCAACACAATTATGTCATAATAATTTTCTTTGGCCCAAATAACAAATTTATAATAACCATATTAAATATGTTATTCCTAAATTTATTTAAAATGCATTTCAAAATTATCACAACTGAATTTTTATCCTAACATTTATGAAAAATCATTTTTAAAAATTTCAAAGGAAAAAATATATAATTAAATAATAAACAAAGCTAAGAAAAATATATAATCACACAGTCCCACCAGTCATTTGATAAAAATAATCTACACATAGTCCATAAGGTCATCGATTCACTTAGAGATGGTGAAAGCTTAATCATACCAAGTTGATGAACTGTTTGGTCATTAGTAGGAATTAACCCATCAACTATAGGAGAAACACTTGCAATTTCTACCAATTTATCAGAATCCTTCTTTGACAGAATATAATCATGTTCAACTTCAATTATTTAATTTTGGAGCAGATCCAATAGTTGAATGAATATGAGTACATCCTGGTAAATTGGTAGAAATTCTCAGTGTTCCTCTTATAGTTGATGGGGTAACAATCAGTTCATCAATGTGGTATGATTAAGTCTTTGCAACCTCTATGTGAATTTGATAAATGACCTTATATGGAGTGTAGATTATTTTTGTCAAGATGCCTGGTGAGAAGGTGTGATGTTTGACCGTAAAGATGCCTGGTTAGAAGGTGTGATGTTTGACCGTAAAGAAAGTGATGAGGAGCGAAATGCTTCTTTCATATGTTCTTAAGAAAGTATTAATTGTTTCACATCACCTTTAATATGCAATGGAATCAACTTTATTCTGTAGGATAACATTAAATATGTTTAAAACGTGTTTTGTGATGAAATGAAATTGAAAAAACAATTTAATTAACCAAAAGTTCAAGATTAAATGTAATAATAAATATGAAATTTTTCAATAAGATTGGAACTGCTGCAATTACATCAGACATGAAAAAGACTAGAACATTGCCTTTTTGATTTGTTAAAATCACAGCACTGCATCGTAATATGTATATACGACACTTGTTAAGTATGATTAAATGCTTCCCTTTGTCACGAAATATCGTAATAGTTATTCTGTCATTACATATTTTTTTATATGAGAAAAGGCATAAATTCACTCCTGAACTTGTTCCGAAAAGTCAGTTACACACTTAAACTATTACAGCGACCTATTACACACCTTTATTATTCAAAAATACATTTTTTTACCCCCTATAACTGACGTGGCAAAAAAAGAAAAGCGCGTTAAATAAAAAATAAAGTAAAAAAATAATCAGAATATTCTTTCTAGCCATACTCCCCTACTCTTCTTCTTCTTCATCACAACATCTCCGCCTTCTTCTTCTTTATTTATTTTTTTCCAATATTTTCCATATCTGATTTCCATCCACCCCTTCCCACCTCACCCCATCTCCACTTGAATCCTCTTCCCCCCCCCCACCACCACCCATCGCCAATTATATTATATTTTAATGATTATTTGATTTCACCATTTTCATTATATCCGATTTTACTCTTTGATTTTGTTGGTGGTTGATAAAATTGATGATTTTGATTTTAAAAAATAAAATATAATGACGGATCTGTAGGTAGATATTGAATTTGTGGTTGGTGTGGTGAGACAGGAGCTTGCAAAGCTTAAAAAGAAGGGCTTAAGAATTTTTAAGTAGTGACAATTTTGAAAGTTGTAATTTCACCTCTACGAATAGATCTATTTACCTGAAGACAAAACTCCGTTTGTTTTGTTTTTATTTTCTTTTTCATTTTTGCTTTGTTTTAGATTTGCTTGGAAGTTATTTTTTTGTTCTATGATGGAGAACGGTTTATTTCAAAGAATTCTTGCTGAGTTATTTCATATTGTCTTGTTGTACTAGAAAAAAGAGAAGATTTTTATAGTGAAATATATATATTTGGTATTAATATGATGACAATGTTAGTGGTTCCATGGTGGTGTTCATGGAAGAAGAAACAGTTGAATGACATGGACAATTTTATTTGAAATCTGACATGGCATCTGATCTGGCAGTGAGATGACATTAATGTAGCGCAAGTGAGATACACTTTCCATTGTGAGAGTGGTACTATACATCGCAGGTAGTAAATAAATTCATTTTTTAGTAGTATAGGTGTGTAATAGGTCGTTGTGATAGTTTAAGCGTGTAACTGACTTTTTGAAATAAGTTTAGGAGTGAATTTATGCATTTTTCCTTTATATATATATGTATGTATGTATCAAGTATATAACTTTAATTCAATACTAAAAGTGACTAGAATTGAGTTCTAGTACCGAAAAGTTTGTATCTATAAGGAAGTCTCATTAATTTTTTTTATCGCATACTATATTTCATAGAGGACTTGTAAGCTTTAACTATTTTCTCAATTTTATATGCAATAAGTTTATCGCTGATTTTTTTATGAAACTTATTTGTATTTTTTAAGAGACCATTCCCTATCTTACCTTCTTTTCTTATGTCGATGTTATTATTTGGTCACCAACTATCTAATCAAAATTTAAAATATTTAAAATTTTGAACTTAGAATTTCAATTCAATATGAGATTATTTGGATTGAATTTCTTCAATTCAAAAATAAAAAATTAAAATTTTAATATCCAATTTGAAACCTCCCCCCCTCCCCACCCTCACTGGTACACACACAAACAACCTAATTTGAATTCAAGACATTTATGGTAATGAAGAAAACAAAATTAAAAAAATTAGACATGAGTCTATAATTTTGGAAATGTTTTACATACTCCAAACATTATTTGTTTAGTCATATTTTTAATCATTAATGAACACTCAGACATGTAATCTAATGTTTTGTTAGTTTTGATTTGACTTTTAATTTGAAATAGTACATATTTTCATAGACAAGTCACTGTATATATTATATATATTTACCAAAAAAAATTATTTATGCGCTACAATGAATTTAAATTTTTATTTTTTTTACTATTTTTTCATTCAATGGAGTTTTTAGGCCCAATTCGTACCCGAGAAACAAGATCATCAAGATCAAAGTAAAATGTCAAAAAAATTGAAGATTCAAGTTCCTGGCCAAGAAAAAGCAAAAACTAGTATGTGGAGTATACAAGAAAATCTTGAGCTTGTATTTTTTTAATATCATGAATTATGATTGTACTTATCCCATATACTAGTGTTTGTTTCTTCTTAATCATGAGCTTTATTAATCAACTCTCTTGAAATTCACATTTAATCTTGATGAGTTTGTCTTGTTGCAGATATTAACCTAAAAACTTCATCGAACTAAAAGAAGAAAAAAAGAACAATACAAATTTAAATTTATTGTGGCTGATGAATAAGGTTTTGAATATATATATATATAGTGGCTTGTCTGTAATAAGGTAGATACTTCAAACTGGAAGTCAAACTAAAACTAAGAAGCATTAGATAGATGTGTGAGTAATTCTGCTTATTAATGGTTAAAATTAAAAATGGTTAAAAAGTAAAATTATTAATATTTTTTCACAAAATTAAAAAGCTTTCTTCAATGTCTCAAAAGAGGAAGGAAAATAATGCATGAAGAAAACATAAGATTTTCTCACATTTTCCTCTTTCGTGTTTGCTCGGATGCAACAAGAGATAGCAAGAGAAGGAAATAAAAAAGATATATATTTCAAATTTAGCAGCAATATTAAGTCTCAAAGCAAAACTCCTTACGACAACAAAAGTCTTTATACAAACTTCATTTTTGTTGTTGCGGGACACTGAATGAGATACTTTGATCACCAATAAATATATTTAAACAATGATGAATTTGATAAGATCTTTTTAAAGAAAATATTATTGCTTATGGTAATATGAACGACGAAAAAGGTTCGTCAAAAAATGAATGCAAATATTAGTATTTATAGGAATGAATTAGAACTTCTTAGCTCAATATTTATGAGGTATTACAAGAAACAAAATAATTGCTTGAATTTTGAATCAAATCTTAGGACTCGGACAATCAAAAATTTCAGAAGACTTTTATCTCTGTACTTGACTGAATCTACTACGAAGAGAAAAAAGATAATGGAGTATTCAATGTCTGCACAAAAATAGAGAGGTGCTCTGAGATGAAGTTTTAGTCAAAAATGAAGGGGGAACAAGAGATACATTGAGGAAAGAAATGATCTAATTTGATTTTTGGGTCTTGAGAGTATTACCGGTGAAATACATGGATTAAGGCCTATATTTGAGCTACCTTTTATATAGATTATCACAAAAATTATGAACTAAAATATTTGATCTCATATAGGGCTTTGATTGGATTTCTGTGGTTTTTTATCTTTTTTCTTTGATATTATTCCGAGCTTCTAACTTAATAACTAATACAATGAATTATGTGATGACAACTAATAATTAATATATTCAAAATATTAATATTATAACTTTATGTTAACATAAAATAAAAATACTTTTTTATATGTCATTCTTTTCTATAAATAGTTGGACCATAATACTTGTCATTTTATAAAATCAATACATAAATTACCATATTCTTCCCATTATACCCTTGATAGAGTAGTTAATTAATCTTGAAAATATATACTTTGATCAACCTAAGAAATCTATTAGTAATTAATATTCATTAGAGTACTTCATACATTAACTTCTTTTTCCATTCACTATTCTAAAAAAAATGATTTTGAAAAAGAAATATCAACAAACAAATTTAAACATTTTTATACAAAATATATACTCCCTCCATTTCAAATTAGTTGATTTGTTGAGACATTTTTCATTTTTTAAATTAACTTAATTGTTCAATTTTCTAGACTACTTTTAGAATGTTCTTCCAATTTTACCCTTCATTAGTTAGTATTGAAATTAGTTATGAATTAATGTTTAGTTATTTTAATCATAAATTTGACAATAATTAATAAGAATAAAAATGAAAAATTATACCTAATTTATGTCTTAATCTTCTTTTCTTAAAGGGCATGAAACACCTCAATAATTCAATTAATTTGAAATGGAGGGAGTAAGAAAATTGAGGTGGGAAAAAATTAAATTTTAAATTTTTCGGATCAATTGGTGAAAAAAATTGGCTCCAAAAATAAATTAAAAAATTTAAATAGTCATCTAAATGCATTTTAATTTTTGAAATCTAACATATTCATCATTTATTATAAAGTTGACTTAAGAAAATATTAAATAAGGATAGAATGGTAAATTTACTTAATTTTTTTAATACAAGTGCAAATTAAAAAGGTAACATATAAAAAAGAACAGTGAAAAAGTACAATTTAGCGGCCTATAGTTAATTTTAAAAGTATGAATTTTTTTAATTATTAAGGTGAGGATAATCAATTGTTTAAAACAAAAAGGTGCAAATAAATGTTTATTTAGTGAGAAAACAGAAGACGGGAGATGTTTATGGTTTCAAGAAAGAAGATGGAAGATGAAAATGTTAGATAAGAAGGTTCTCTTATTAGAAAGGTGTCTCGAGAAAAGGTTTCAAAATTATTAAAATATTTGTTTAATTGTATTGGAATTTTAATGTCTTTTATAAACTTATATTTTATACCCTAAATTATCAAAGTGATAAAAAAGTCTATGACCCCATAACCCTACCCTAGTTTTTCACTTTTTCATAACCCAACCTTAATAGATAAATCCAAGAAAAATTAGTGGCTATTTGTCCAATTAAGTTTTGTAGGAGTTCCCGTTCCAAATAATCTCGAGAAAGAGCTAAATCTCACATTCAAACAAAAACTTGGATACTAAATGTAAATCATAACCAAAAGAAAACATTAAATTAAAGAAATGGAGAGGGGAATTGGATACTAAATGTAAATCATAACAAACTCATTTCCTTTTTAAAGCTGCTCATTCTTCAACCCGAGGATGTGATGACCTATTTTATCTTAACTTTAATTACTCAGAAACCTAAACGAGGGGCAAAGAAAGCCGTCCGACCCTACCGGATTAATGTCTTATGTGAAGACTAATAAGAAAGAAGAAAAATATGATCCATATTTGGGGATGAATGTTTTCAAAGGGAGATAATGTAACAATTCGAAAGGTTTGTATTATGTTCAACTAGTTAAATATTTTTAATTAACCGAACTATATTTAACATGTTTGTAAGATTAAATATCTAACCCAAATGATTGAAAATAAAAAATTTGGATTATGGATGTTTTTTCAACCAAGCAGCACAAACAAGAATATCACACATCCCCAACACATAACATCAACCAAAAGAATTATAAATCACATAAGATCATGTCAATTAAATATAAGATCCAATCTGCATTTTACTTTTACAAGAAGAGAAATCACCAACTTGCTACTAACTACCCCAATCATAAACCTTGTACTTCTTAAGAGTTCCATTTCTGTCATAGTCTTTTCCCAAATAAAAACCTTCTGGTCTGACCACCCATACACATGTTGTTGTGTAATCATTAACGTCGTGTCCCCCATGGATACAACTCCCAGGGTCGTTAAATACTTCAAATGCACGATCATTTGAATTCCACCAGAAATGACAAAAATATAAAGTACGATCCAATAAATGCTCGCAAAATGACCAAGTGAAGTTTTGGGTACTGGATAGAAAATGGATTCCAAGGTCATCTTGTTTTGAAGCACAATGAAGTTTCAGTTGAGGTGAATCGGAAGGAAGATCGTCAATGATTTGTACCTGATAGTTTTCGTATAGAAAACAACCTCTAATTAGGTCAAGGGGAAACACAAATAATAACAAGAGGATGATTGTGATAAAGCTTGGGTGACCCATTTTTAGAAAATATAATGTTGGATAATAAAAGGTGATGCAAATTTATACAAATTTTTCCTTCACATCTTAGTAACTAAATCTTGATTTTGGAGTCTAGTAATTATAAAAAATTTCCTTCACATCTTAGTAACTAAATCTTTAATTTTGGAGTCTAGCAATTATAACATTTCTAAAAAAGCACTGATATTACTCTTGGACGTCCCGTGTTTATTTTTTTTTCTATATTTATCCTTGAACTTATGAGAAGATAATATCAAATAATGCGGTGAATTATCAAAATGTGATTCTTAATTGATAATTGGAATACTATATTTAATATATTTTCCTATTTTATCTATGTATAATTTATGTTGTTAAAACTTAAAACTTCAAGAAATTGGAGGCTCTAAAATAAAATATAGAATTTGAAAATGCACAAAGGTTGAAATTAATAAATTGTTAAACTTGTTGGAACATTTTATTAAAAATATTACAATTATAAATTTCTTAATAAATAGTTCGTATTACATTTAATAAGATTTTTTAAATTAATCTACTTGAGATTCTTTTACCATCTTATAGTACATCTTCGGTAACACATATCTAATGCCGGAATAACACATATATAATTTTCTTTAAAAATATATTCTATAAAAACCAAGGAAAAATTACCTAACTACACATCATTTATTATTATATTTTCTTATTTTCCCTACCATTTCAAAAAATATAAAAATCCCCTCTTTTGCTCCCATCATCCCCTTTTCCGGATACATTAATTTGAAAATCTCATACCCATGATTTTCTTTCCTTTTTTCAAGCCACAAATCTCTCTTCAGTTACCTGCATTAATTCATTTTTGAATTTCAAATTTTTTCTCTTTCCAATTAATGATTTCAAGTTATTCAAGAGGTAGATTTCTTTCCAACACTTCAATTTTCAATTTATTTTATTTATTTTCTTTAGTTTTTTCATCTTAAAAAACTATTGAATTTGTTACTCCCGGTCTCTTTACGGGAAGAGGGGTGGAAAGCGTTGCTAATGCAGAGATCTCATCCTGGAGTGCATTTGGAATTGTTCCAGAAATTTCTAATGGCGGTCTTGATACACTTCATTCCATTGGTTCGATCTTTCAATATTGGGCTTACCCAATTAGTCCGAGAAGGATACATCTTCGTTGCTTTTCGTTGATTAGATTGTTGATTTTTTTTTTGATTTTTTGGTTGTTCATCTTTTCTGATACATATAGGTTCAGATTTTTAATGTATCTAGTTGATTTTGTTTCTTAAACTAATGTATACTGCCTTCGTTTCAACATTATGATACACTACAATTCTATCATGCACAATGTATCGTGTTCAAATATTAGTTTTGATACATAACCTTAATTAGTATTGATACTTAATACAAAAATTCTACCAAATGTATCATTTATCATATATCAGCCTTTTCATCTACAAATTTCTGATACATATGGATTCTGCTCTCAAACAAAATAAGTTACATAAATAATAATGTATCATGCACAAATTTTTTAGGCATGATACGTAAATTTAAATTTATACTAAATGTATCTGATACATAACAATTAGCAAACAATAATGTATTGATCTCAAACCTAACATCTTATGGGCAACAATTTCTTATTTAAGGTATGTAGTAGAAATACAACACTTATCAATTTAAACAAGATAAATAAATAGTATATATTGATAAATCTATCCATCTCGGAAACGAAATTCAAAAAACGATTACACAACATTATAAAATGTATGAATGATCCATCAAAGCTATGCATCTCTTCAGCCTTTTTGTTTGTTGTATCAATGCATAACAGATACATTGAAAATCCAAACTCTTGTTTCTTCACCTCAACGATGTATCAGATCTCCAAATTTTTTCTTCAACCCATCGATCTCTAATTCAGTTGCAATGACTGATTTGAGATTCACAAACCAATATTTTGACCAACAACTCCATCACTTTTGTATCGTTCATATCTCACCTCACTTTCTCATATTATGGAATGTCTCAATAAGATCGACATGTTCATGTTGTATCAGTACAATTTGTCGACAAGTTTGATTGAAAAATTGAATTTATTTTTTGGAAGAATGGAAAGAAGAATTTTGGGATCTAAAAACACATTACATATACATCAAACTAGTAATGTATCAATTTGTAATCAGTAATGTATCACGACTTGTATAACTATATACAAATTAAAAGATTAAAAAACAGAGGGTATACATAGCAAATCCAAACAACTTGAATCAAAATTGAAAGGATCTTCGATGAACTTGAAGATTCAAAAGGAAATCGTTTGTCCAACAACAATTTCATCACCTTTGTATCCTTCATAACTCACCTCGCTAACTCAAAATTTCGACAAAAGTTTTTGAATTTCGCTGAACATGAGGGAGCAATTTGAAATTTTGAATTTCTTCGTTCTGGATTTGCCTCTGTATGATTGAGAGTAAGAAGAAACGTCAGCGTAATTTATGGATTTAATTAGATTTTCAGACTTTATTTCCTTTTTAGCGACAGAAAAATTCTTCTTGTATTGGAATTAATGTATCCGGATGGTGACTTATGTATCCGGAAGGTACAAATTTTAAGGGATTATTGTAATTAGAAAAAAAGTAGGGATAAGATGTAATTTACTCTTTACACTATGAGATTTATGTAAGTTTTTAGGTAAAGATCATGTAAGACAAAAACGATATCTGATTAATTCACTTTCCATTTTACTAGTGATGAAAACAAAATAATTCATTCATTATGTCTTCAAATGGTAGAAAACATTCTTATATAGTGAATGTAAGTCTTGTTGCAGTATTGTAAAATAGTAAAGAATGAAGTGTCAAAAATATATTTAGTTTTATATCTAAATTATTGAGAGTGTGAATTTCATACCTAAACTATCACTCATTAGTTTGACAAACTGCAATACAGGGTTGCATCAACCGCAATAACTAATATAATCGATACGAATAACTTGACTATGCCAACTAATCATATCTTTCCTAAGCTTTACTGTATCTTGAACATACTTAGCTCCTATATCTGTATTTTGATCCTTTTGGTCTCCTAAAGCTGTATATGAGTCTTCTGGGCTCCTGTAATTGCATCTTGAGCACACAAGATTCTACTAAGGGTCAATAATATCCATTCAGGCGTAAAGGAATTTCATAAGTGAGTTGACTTCAATATAGATATACAGATTTCAATATGTTTTTTCTAGACATTTTATAATTCTTATAAGCAAAGTATTGCTCAATAGACATCCACGATGCTATTTCTTTGAAGGTAAAACTACAATTTTAATTATTTTGTTTTACAGGCGACAAGATACGTCAAAGGCCCGCAGGCAAGTCATATAGTTTATGGGCGTCGCAATCACATAAGTTCTATTCCAAAATAATTATAAAGCTGTCAATATAACCATGAAATACTAAGTAGCTAACTACAAAGTCCTTAAGGCATCTACAAGGGTAACAAATCATCAATAGCCAATTAAGCGATGACAATTTATAAGAATTTTTTCTTTTTCTTATGTTGCTTTTAAAAACTGGAAACAGCTAAACAAGACTAATCCCGACAAAAAAGAATCAGACATAATTCGTAGCTTAAAAATTGATGGTTAAGAGAATCGATATATGAGTTATATCAATGGAACCTTAACACGACATTGAAGATGAATAATGAAGAAGAAGAGGAGAAGGATGATTGGTGGTATTTGAAACTCCAGAAGAGAACATCAATGGATCTTTATGATTCACTGATCTGAAAATTTATAATATTGTAAAAGCTGTTGGAAGTTGAAAAGAATTTCAAAACATTGAATTGATATAGGAAGATGAATATTCATTCTAGAGTGTTGATATGCTGCAATAAGTGGCAATGACAAGAAAACCTTTCTCTATTGCAATTCAAACAAAGTTTGTAATTACAATTTTTGTGTTTGTCTTTTAATTTTGAAGTTTTTTCATTCTTTCTTTCTCCAATATATTCAAAGAAATTTGGCAAATCCTAACGACATAATGAATTGGAATCTCCTTCTTAACAATGTTCATCTTATAAACAATGGTGAAAGTATTACACCATTTTCCTCAGACAAAAAATCATAATTTTAAGAGTACACAATAAAGTAATTACCCGTTAGGAATCATCATGAATTTCAGTCAAATCAGATCACTAAAGATTGATGGAGAGGCATGAATTGTACGAATTCGTTGAGCAAGAAGTTTCCGGAGATGTAAATTCTTATTGATTATAGTTTTGAAATTTCTATCAATTGTTATACAAACGATCAAAATATCGTAGAAGTAATACAAATATTTAAAAATAAAAATTGAGACTTAAGTATACTCATTAGAGTATCACTTTTACTTGTACATATTTCGTACTCTCTCCGTCCACTTTTAATTGTCATGTTACGCTTTCCAAAAGTCAACTTCATTAATTTTTAAAGTTAAATTAGATTACTTTAATTCGATATTTTAAACAAAAAACTTAGATATTCAAAAACTATACGAAAAGTACTATAAATTACAATTTTTTGCATATCAATATGATGAAAAAATACATAATAAAATGTTAGTCAAAGTTTTTTTAGTTGACTCTAAAAAAAAAACTATGACAATTAAAAGTGGATCGAGAGAATATTACATTAATTACAAAAATAGATCTAACAGCCTGTTTGGGATTGCTGTTAAAAACTGTTTATTTTTAAAAATAACTTTTAAAGTGCTTTAGAAAAAAACAATTTGTGTTAGACTAATTCATTTGAAAAATATTTTTGATAAGTAGATGGAATGGCTAATCATTTTTAAAAAAATACTCTTGACAGTCAAATTATGAAAAAGAACAAATACCAATGCACTTTTTAATATAAAATTATTTTATAGAGTAAGACACAAGTACCACCTAGACTATGACCAAAATCCTAGAGACACACATCAGTGCGCGCATCAAAAATCAATTGAAAAAAATCGTGCTATGAACCAAAGGAAGAATTTTGACAATTTTCTTTCTTCCTTGTAAATTGTAATCCCAAAAATTATGTTATATTCTTTGCAAATCGCCAGTACTTGATATGAATTTATACAAATATATTGTTGCAATGCAATTAAGTTGGAAGCACAAAAGGTAGAACCGTTTTTTAAAATATCAAATACATTAAATGATATTTTAATAAGAGTAGACAAAAATATTTAGCTACATTATTATGATATATTACTCCATAACGTATTTCTTCAGTTTTTATTTTTGTAAGTTTGTCCTCAAAAATTCCTATAAGAGTAGATGAAAGCACTTGACCGCAATATTATTTATTTATTGCTCCATAAAATACCATTTACTTATTTATACGTTTATCTTGAAGATTTATGTCTCTAAGAAATAATATTTATTAGTAAGATATATATCTTCAATCACATACAAAACTTAAGATTTTGCAAACAAACTTTTTTTAATTAGTAATTTTATTTGTTATTGTTTAAGAAAGAAGTAATTAGTTTTTAGGGGTATAAAAGTCCCATCATTTTTTGATGAGTATGTAATTCAACCTTTTAACTTAATGACTTTTGCTTAGTCATCCTTTTATGTAATTTAAATACAATTATTAAATTAAAATATTTAATTAGAAATTAATTGAATGAGGTCAAAAAGTCATTACACATTCAAGTAATTAAAATGATATAGTATTTAATATTTAAATAATTATATATTTTATAATATTTTATTTATAGAGGGGCAAAAACGTAATCCATCTTTGAAGTTACGAGCTTGCCATTTTTAATATGATATGATGATATGATATATTACTCCAGCAGCCAACTCTATCAACATTAACATACATTTTCATGTCGAATTCATACCCGTCATAACTTTACTTCGGCCCGCACCCCTATGACACTACAACAAGGGTAATCTTAAGCAGCAAATAAGAATAGGAATTGTTGCGATACGACGAACGATACAAATTATTATTTGTGGCTTATCAATGTTAGAATTAAAAAGAAGAAAGTATCAACGTAGTTCAACCACTGCGGCCACAACATCAACAGAGTTATATCAAAATGACAAGCTCGCGACGTAGAGAAATTTTGTTAAAGACTCGGGATGAAATTATAAACATATTGTATAGGGATGATTTAAGGTTCTAAGCTCTAGTTTTTCTGGGTCTCCCCTGAATAATAAGATAAAACGTGAAAAAGATGAGTTTATTAACTTTCCACCAATCTAGGGGGCCGCTTTCGGCCTCTGCTATGTAGTCTAGCAAAAATACAAGTATCTTTCTATTTTGATGTTGTATGGACAAACAATTTGGTGCATTGGAAACTACTTGTAGGCCTTCGATTTGAAACTAGACCCTTGTATGAACTTACATGAAAACTTAATTGTTAGAGAAGCTCTCAACTCGACTTTGTGCTAGAGGTTCCTCCTGATCTTTACTCACATCCAATACACTTCTCACACTTAGAAACTGACCTTTACATCTAGGAACAATAAAAGTTTCATTCAGTTCGGTCTGACTACATTCGTAGGATGGTTCCAATGTTAGAGCATATTGGGAACTTATTTTAAGAGCTTTTAAGGTAAAATAGCTTTTAAGCAGTTTTATAATATTTGGATAAGTTAAAAAGTGCTTATAAACCCTTTGTTTAAGCTAAAATAACAAAAATAAGTCAAAACTGAAAATCAATCCAAATAGGCTCTTAGCCCAAAAGTTCGAGGTGTTACAGGTTCACATTGTAGAAATCCAGACAAGACAAGGGGACATGGTTCAGAATAATCAAAACATAGGTGAAGAAGCAGTTAATTTTTTCAAGTATCAGTTCATAAGAGACAGTAAAAATCACTAACTTTAAGGGCTAATTTTTTCAAGAAGCAGTTAATTTTTTCAATTATTCTTTTAGTTATTTGGTTATGCATCTTATTTGATCGACTTTGTTGGGAAAATAAACCTAACTAACTTTAAGGGGTAATTTGTTGTACTTAGATGGCCACAAAAGTTGTTAACCCAAAAATTCACAGTAAAATGATCTCCGCATAAGTAATTACAAGTGTTTTGAGAATATAACTGTCACGCCCTGAGACTACCCCTAGACGTGACACGGTGCTTAGAGCCACAAGTGACCCCAAGCTAACCTCATGGCATAGCATGACACAAAGAATAGCAAAATCAACACAAAACTGAGAAATATCGGAATAAACCCCCCATGATACTAAAAGAGTCTAATATCTGAGAGACAACATAACATGGAAGAAACTAAACTGACTTTCTGAAAGCCTCTACTAACATTAGTTGCTAGGACAAACCCCTAGCTAACTCTAACATGTCTGAAAACTGGAAGTAATGACTGAAAGGAAATCATAAGTGGTGTCCTCGAGGAGATGAGGACTCACCAACAGTGGTGCAAGCTGATACAAATAGCACTAACCACGAGCTAGATATGGAGAGTCAGAACCTATATTATAAAACAGTATAAGCAAAAAAATATGCGATCAATACTTTGAATGTACTGAGTATGAAGGAATGCATAATAGAAAAAGGAAGAAATACCAAAGAGTAAACTGAGAATTTAAAGTGTAGAAATATCTCCAATGGTTTACATCTGAAAACAACTAATGTAACATCATAGAAAGGGAAGGAAGCCCTTTACCTTATGCTTAAGAGGAAGGAATTCTAAATTTTCAGACATACTGGTTGAGAATCTCATCTACCGGCGTATACTTAACATCAGGATAAACCTCTGATGCCTCTACTCCAAATGATGAGTCAATTTCAAAATTAGTGTGGTCGCCCTTCACAAAAGCAGTGTGACAGATCGATAATAGCACATTCAATGGAACCGAGGCTTCTGCAAGAAATACAATTACATCGAGACGACTTAAGTTTATGTTGACTGATAAAATATCACTTAGATGATCTAATTAAAGTGAAGATCAAGAGCACAAGGCCTTTCTACCTTGTATGTTCTTGAGAACTTGTTCCTCTGGTACATATATTCTTTCAAGGTTCTTTCCAGTTTTGTTCTCCCACAAGGATACCAACTCGTTTAATGTAATTATATTGTGTGGAGGCTTGATGTAGAAGATTTTGTTAAGTGTATTTGGATCATCGACAGCCTTAATGGTATAGGTACCAATGTCTTCTTCCTTGTTAAAAACAGCTGTAGATTCAAAAGGAGTACAATGACTGTAGGAAAATGTGTCTTTCAGCTACTACTAGATGATTGGCAGATGTTTCACTCATTGAACAAATAAATTATCCGATTAATGGGAAATTTAACAATTACGATTTCAAGGAAATATCTACTTTACTGCACCGTGTTTTTTCATATGAAAAACTTGTTGCAAATCTGAGTTTACCTTTAGTATTGCCATCTCCTAAGATGACAACTTTGTCTTTGGGAGGACCTGCAGCTCCAGACTGTGCCAAATTTGGAAGAAAATAACCAGCAAAAAAGAAGTTGACCACATAGGTGAATGGTATTCCTTCAGCCTCAACAATGCGGCGGATTTGAGCTTTAGTATTATATGTTGTTTTAGCAGGCTCGACAGCATGGACACGATCTACATCATTTCCAAATTCAGAGGTAAAGAATCTCTGTAAACAAGATGCATTAAGAAGAAGTTATTTTGTTAACTCAACCAATATATACTGAATCAGTTGCAGAGCAGCAGAGAATAGAACTTTCCATGTATCTGAAAAGGATCCCGCAACAATATTTATCAAACAGTAAATAAAGCTCATAATTAGTCATATTACTCATATATACGCAGATTAAAAGCGAGTAGAAGGGGAAAAAGGATAAGAAAAGAAAAAGAACACATACTGCTTCAATTATGACTAACAGATCCTTGAATTGTACTCATCCATCTAACATGTACTTCTAACTTAAAGTGGATGGCAGAAAGAACTATCGCGATTCAAAGTATGTGGGCTGACTTAGCTTGAGAAGAAGGCAATGAGTGCAGTGAAACAACACAAACGATACAGGAAAAAGCCAACCTCACCTCTTGTTATCTCAATTTTACATAAAAGATGAAACAAATTGATTTACCTTGACATTGCCAGCTTCCTTGATAGCAGCAATTATCTTGACCTGATCAGCTAAAAGGGAATGACCTACAGTAGAAATCACAACATCTACTTGCTTTATTGCCTTCACCAAACTCTCATGATCATATAAATCTCCCTACATTTAACCACCAATTATTACAAACGCAATGATCATTCCCCAAAACCAGTCATACAATGAAAAAAACTAACAAATCAAAGTGAGAGTAAATTAAAAAAAAAGTACAATTCCGGAAAATTCAACATAGCTGTTTTCACTCTTTACCCCAAATCAATCAAAAAATTCAAATACAACTCCAATTTTCAAATAGAATCATTTTCACTTTGAAAACAAAAACTACTTTTTCGATTTTTCATGACCAAAGGCCTCTTTAGCTTTAAATCCTAAATCAATGTCTGAATTGAAAAAAAAAATGATACATACATGGACGAAGGTGACGCCAAAACTCTTGAAAGTATCGATGAGTTTGGTTTTGGTAGGATCGGAAAGAGTGGATTCTCTGACGAAGACAAATGTATGGTGACCAGCTTTAGCACTAACTTCGACGATGAACTTTCCGATGTAACCAGTACCGCCGATGAACAGAATCTTACTTTTTCCGGCCATTGATTTCTAAACTGGTAAAAGCTTTGATAAATGCCAGTAGTCATTAGACACAGAAATATTATGGATTAGATTACGAAAATACCCTCTTACTTTGAATGAATTACAGAAATGTATGTGGTCAGTTCGTTAGGGAGTTCATGAATCTGTCCAAGTTCAGCTATCAAATGCTTCATTTTAGGCTTTTGATCCAAATTTTTATATAATTAAGGAATGTGACATATTTTAAATGGTTAATTAACTTATCTACGTAACGGACATTTGATAACACAAGCAAAAAAAAAATCAAAAGTGAAACCAACACAATTATTAGGAATATTTTATCATGTGTTCAGATGTTCAATTGAAACAAGTTATAGTTTAAGTGTAAATAAAATTGGTTGGCAAACTTTTTAAGACTGTCAATATGTTAAGCCTAGATGTTATGCTCTTCATATCAATGTATTAACCTAGATGTTAAGCCCCTTCATATCATCATCATCCATTCATTTCATATACACTTATGAGAGACTGTCTTTTTACTTGATAGAGAAGCAACTAGAGAGGTATTAAAGGTCTCGAGGGATAGCTCAAATGGGCATAAAGGGGATTGATTGTGGGATGAAGAGGTCTAAATAAAAGAGGAAGCTAAGAAGGTTACTTATAGGGCGTTAGTGGAAAGCTTAGATGAGGAGGACAAGGGGAGAATAGTCTATAGAGAGAGGTATAAGATGACGAAGAGGGAAGGGAAGCTAGCGCTCACCGGTTGTAACACTATATGTATATAGTATATTTACGTGTTGTGAAGGTCAATACCATAGAGAAAAAAAAAGCTTATCCATTTAAACATTTGATTAATGGAGTTACTCAATATCTATACTGGTTGAAAGCAATATATAATCAATGAAATAGTCGAGGTGCAAGCAAATTATCTAGAACCATTGTTGAAAAAGTAGATACCACTAAAATTAGAAAAAAATAGTTGAGAATAAAGAAAGTTTGCGAAAATAGAATATAGGAACATCTCAAATGTTTTTCATCTAAAAACAACTATTATTCATCATAGAAAGGTAGGAAGCTCCTTAATAGGAGGGAACTTTAAATTTTCACAAATACTGATTGAGTATCTCATCTACCAGGGTACGTATATTTAACATCAGGATAAACCTCTAATGTCTCTACTCCAAATAGTATGTTTTGGGAGTAGTATTTAACATCAAAGGTCCAAAGCTTGAGCACTTTTGCTAACAATATCATTTCTAGGATGCTATATGAGAATTAGTTACTTATTTGTCTGGGCTCATCTTAAGGAATCAAATTGGTTTAGTCAAATTTTAAAGGGAAGAAGCATCACAGAGAATGTCCTAGTGATCTCAAACAATCATAAGAGACACTAGTTAGAGAAAACAATTTTCATAATGTGGTGGTAAAATTGGATATAGCTAAAGCTTATGATACAGTGTCACAGATATCATAAATTACAAGAAAAGTTAATATATTATAAAGCTAAACTTAAGGGGAGGATTATCCTTTTAGTTGTTTGGTTATACATCTTATTTGATTGACTTTGTTGGGAAAATAAACCTAACTAACTTTAAGGGGTAATTTGTTGTACTTAGATGGCCAAAAAAGTTATTAACCCAAAAATTGCAGTAAAATGATCTCCAAGTGACCAACGCACAAGTAATTACAAATGTTTTGAGAATATAACTGTCATGCCCCAAGGCTACCCCTAGACGCGACACGGTGCTTTGAGCCACAAGTGACCCCTAGCTAACCTCATGATATAGCATAACACAAAGAATAACAAAATCCACACAAAACTGAGATGTACATGCGGAAGCTAAAACTGAGAAATATCGAAATAAGCCCATAATACTCAAAGAGTCTAATATCTGAGAGATAACATAATATCGCTGAAACTTAACTGACTGTCTAAAAGCCTCTACTAACATGAGTTGCTAGGACAAACCCCTAGCTAACTCTGACATGTTTGAAAACTGGAAGTAATGACTGAACGGAAATCATAAGTGGTGTCCTCGAGGAGATGAGGACCCACCAACAGTGGTGCAAGCTGATACGAATAGCACTAACCGTGAGTTGGATATGGAGCATCAAAACCTATATTATAAAACAATATAAACAAAAAAGTATGCGGTCAATACTTGGAATGTACTGAGTATAAAGGAATGCATAATAGAAAAGGTAGAAATACCAAAGAGTAAACTGAGAATTTAAAGTGTAGATATATCTCAAATGGTTTACATCTGAAAACAACCAATGTAACATCACAGAAAAGGCAGGAAGCCCCTTACCTTATGCTTAATAGGAAGGAACTCTAACTTTTCAGACATACTGGTTGAGAATCTCATCGACCGGCATATATTTAACATCAGGATAAACCTCTGATGCCTCTACCCCAAACGATGGGTCAATTTCAAAATTAGTGTGGTCACCCTTCACAAAAGCAGTGTGATAGATCGATAATATCACATTCAATGGAACCGAGGCTTCTGCTAGAAATACAATTACATCGAGACGACTTAAGTTTGTGTTGACTGATAAAATATCACTTAGATGATCTAATTAAAGTGAAGATCAAGAGCACAAGCCTTTACCTTGAATGTTCTTGAGAACTTGTTCCTCTGGTACATATATTCTTTCAAGGTTCTTTCCAGTTTTCTTCTCCCACAAGGATACCAACTCGTTTAACGTAATTATATTGTGTGGAGGCTTGATATAGAGGATTTTATTAAGTGTTTTTGGATCATCGACAGCCTTAATGGTATAGGTACCAATATCTTCTTCCTTGTTAAAAAGAGCTGTAGATACAAAAGGAGTTCAATGACTGTAGGAAAATGTGTCTTTCAGTTACTACTAGATGATTGACTGATGTTTCACTCATTGAGCAAAGAATTATCCAATTAATGGGAAATATGTACTTTACTTAAAAGTGTTTTTTCATATGAAAAACTTGTACCAAATCTTAGTTTACCTTTAGTATTGCCATCTCCTAAGATGACAACTTTGTCCTTGGGAGGACCTGCAGCTCCGGGCTGTGCCAAATTTGGAAGAGAATAACCAGCAAAAAAGAAGGAGGCCACATAAGTGAATGGTATTCCTTCAGCCTCAACAACGCGGCGAATTTGAGCTTTAGTATTAAATGCTGTTTTAGCAGGCTCAACAGCATGGACACGATTTACATCGTTCCCAAATTCAGAGGGAAAGAATCTCTGAAAGCAAGAGAGGCATTTAGAAGAAGTCATTTTGCTAATTCAAACAAATATATACTGAATCAGTTGCAGAAGATAGAACATTCCATGTATCTGGAAAAAAAAACCGCACCAATATTTAAACAGTAAATAAACCTCATAATTAGTCATATTACTCATATATACACAGATTGAAAGGCTAACAGATCCCGGAATTAAGCAATTCCAAGCACCATAATTTAAAACAACACAAAAGATATCGGAAAAAATCAATCTCACCTCCTGTTATCACAATTTTACATAAACAAAAGTTGAAACCAGTTGATTTACCTTGACATTGCCAGCTTCTTTTATAGCAGCAATTAGTTTGACCTGATCAGCTACAAGTGCATGACCTACAGTAGAAATCACAACATCCACTTGCTTTATTGCCTTCACCAAACTCTCATGATCATATAAATCTCCCTGCATTTAACCACCAATTGTTTACCAACTCAAAATTCTCCCGAAAAAAAAAAAACTAACAAATTAAAGTGAGACTAGATCAAAAATAAAAATTACAATTCCGGAAATTCAGAAATTTGAAAAAAAACACAAAAAATTCAAATACAACTCCAATTGTAAGCATCATTTTTCACTTTGAAAACAAAAACTAGTTTTCAAATTTTCATGGCCAAAAAGCCTCTTTAAATTTACATCCTAAATCAGTATCTGAATTGGAAAAAAATATCACATACATGGAGGAAGGTGACACCGAAACTCTTGAAAGTATCAATGAGTTTGGTTTTGGTGGGATTGGAAAGAGTGGATTCTCTGACCAAAACAAATGTATCGTGACCAGCTTTAGCACTAGCTTCGACGATGAACTTTCCGATGTAACCAGTACCTCCTATGAACAGAATCTTACTTTTTCCGGCCATTGATTTCTAAACTTTGATGATAGAGAAGAGTAGAGATAGTGAGGCGGAATTGAGAGTCAAAATGACACGCTTTTATAATTGCTAGTAGTCATTAGACACAGAAATATTAGAGATTTGGATTACTTTTGAATGAATTACAAAAATGTATGTAGTCAGCCTGCTGGAGAGTTCATGAATCTGTCCAAGTTCAGAAAAATTAGATTTTAGACTTAATACATTCTAAACTTGCCAACAAGGGTGTTTAGATTAACTTAATTTTAAATGTTTTTATTTTTAGATACTTTTTAATTTCTAGAGGAGTGTGACGAAAAAAGAAAAAAAAGTTAAGTAATAATTACCACTTTTGACTTTTAAGTCACTTGAAAAAAAGTTTATTCAAACACCTCCTAAATTTTATTTAGATAGTTATTTCAATTGAATATCTGAATACATGATAAAGTGTTTCTACTAGATATATTCGATTTAATTTTTGGAATTTTTTTGAATGTGATTTCAAATGTTCATTACTTAAACAATTTATCCCTAGTTATAAACAATACCATCCCTCAATTGGAACGGACCTAAGGTTTAATAGTTTATTGAGACCAATTTGTATAATTAAAAAAATGTGACATAATTTAAGTGGTTAACTTATCTACGTAATGACCATTTGAGAACACACGCAAATAGCAACAAATGTGGATTTAACTATCATCCCAGGTGTGAATGATTAAAAAGCATCCACATTTGCTTTGCTGATGACTTATTGATGTACTACAGGGCTGATCTCATATCTGTTAACATGATGCATGATGCCTTCATAAAATTATCTGAGACACAGGCAAATACTGACAAGAGCTCTATCTACAGTGCTGGGTGAATGAACACACAAAACAAAGCATAGTTGATACCTTGGGATTCACTGTGGGGACTCTGCCATTCAGATACCTAGGTGTGCCACTAGCATCTCAAAAACGGGGAGTCAATGCTTACCTTCCCTTGATTGAGAAGATCACTGCTAAAATCACATGTTGGTCAGCAAAGCTACTTGGGAGGCTACAACTAATTAAAGCTGTCTTATTTGGAGTATAGGCTTATTGGGCTCATATTTTTCTTATTCCCAAGAAAGTTATCAAGGCAATTGAACAACTTTGTAGGACCTTTTTATGGACTGATGCTGTAATAGTTTCAAAGAAAGCTCTAATTTCTTGGACAAATATTTGCCTACCAGGAGCAACAGGTGGACTCAATGTAATGAACTTACGCACCTGGAACAATGCAGCAATCCTTAAGCTCTTATGGGATATAGATAGGAAGAAGGATTGTCTATGGGTTCACAACTACTACATCAAAGAGGAAGACATAAGTCAAATCCGGATACCCAAGAATGCATCATGGGTGGTGAGAAAGGTGCAGGAAGCTAGAGCATCATAGTCATGGGACAATAACACAATAGCTAAATGGAGTTCAATTGGGTGAGATGTCTATCTCTTTGCTGCCTGACCATCCAAAATTCACCTGGAAACACTTGACCATGCATCCAAGAATACATCCTAGACATAGATTTATTTTGTGGTTGGCCATACAAAAGAGACTTGCAACAGTTGAGAGACTGCTCAAGTTTTGAATCAATAATATACCCCCTTGATTGTGCTTTTTGTGGACAACAAATGGAGACTTTTTCCCACTTGTTCTTTGAATGTAGAGTTACTTGCAACATTTGGATTCGAGTACTACAATGTCTGGGACATAACAGACAAATCATGAGTTGGGATGATGAAGTGCAATGGATGAGCCAAATTGCAAAGAAAAGAGGAGGGCTAGCGGAGATAACAAGTTGTGCTTTTGCACTGGTGGTGAATATGTTGTGGCAAGCTATGAACTATTCTTGATTTCAAAGGAGACCATTCCATTCAGAATTGATGATTGCTTCATATACACGCACGAGCAGTGGCGGAGCCACCTTACAATGAGGGGTTCATCCGAACCCCCTTCGGCGGAAAATTATATGATTTATACCTGGTTAAAATATTTTTTTTGTATATATAGTAGATCTCAAACCCCCTTCGGCTACTTCATGTGTCTATTTTTTTAGATTTTGAATCCCCTTATTGAAAATCCTGGCTCTGCCACTGCGTACGAGGTAGGAACAATGCAACATGGAGAATAAGTACATAGACTTTCCAAATACCCTGATTAGTTTCCATAGATCTTTTATTCTTTTTAGCTATGATTGTAACTAATGCAGCTTGTCCAGGCTGCCAGAACTATACTTGTATACTTTGGTTATAAATGGAATATATGCTAGCTAAATCCCAAAAAAAAAAAGAAAAAAAAAAAGAGAACACACGCAAAAAAAATAATCAAAATTTGAATCAAAAGTGTTATTAGGAGCACTTTGTCATGTGTTTGATCAGATGTTCAATTGAAACATGTTATAATTCAAGCCTCTAAATAAAATTTATTGGTAAATTTAAAAGAATGTCAATGTGTTAAGCCTAGATGTTAAGCTCTTTATATCATCATCATTCATGTTATCAATGTATTAAACCTAGATGTTAAGCTCTTCATATCATCATCCATTCATTCATTTCATATATTAGACGAGAAATTTTATTTTGTAAGTCACATAACAAACACTGTTTATATGAATTTATCTTTTTACTTGACAGAGAAGCAACTAGCTAGAGAGATATTAAAGGTCTCGAGGGGTAGCTCAGGTGGGCATAAAAGGGATTGATGGTGGAATGAACATGTCCAAATAAAAGAGGAAGTTAAGAAGGTACTTATATGGCGTTAGTGGTAAGCTTAGATGAGGAGGCCGAGGGGAGAACAGAGGGAGGTATAACATAATGAAGAGGGAAGGGAAGCTAATTAACGTTCACTGGTTGTAACACTATAGTATATTCCCGTGTTGTGAAACCAGGGTCAATATCAATAGAAAAAAACAAAAAGTTAATCCATTTAAACCTTGATTGATAGATTTACTCAATACTTTTATTGATCAAGGGCAACATATAATTAGTAGAATAGTTGAGGTGCAAGTGAGTTAACTAAACACCACTGTTGAAAAATAAAGTAGGTACACTGGAATTAGACAAAATTAGTTGAGAATAAAGAAACTTTTCGAAAATAGAATATACAAACATGTCAAATGTTTTACATCTGAAAACAACAATTATTCATCATAGAAAGCTACGAAGCTCCTTAATCGAAAGGAACTCTAAAATTTTACACATACCGGTTGAGTATCTCATCCACTGGTGTATATTTAACATCAGGATAAACCTCTGATGCCTCTACTCCAAATGATGGATCAATTTCAAAACTAGTCTGTTCATCCTTCACAAAAGCAGGGTAAGAGATCGATAATGCCATATTCAACGGAAATGAGGCTTCTGCAAGAAATACTAACAACAAGTTACGTCCCATGGACAAAAATAGACACCAAGGCTAAAATGAATGTTTTACCTTGTATGTTCTTGAGAACTTGTTCCCCTGGTACATATATTCTTTCAAGATTCTTTCCAGTTTTCTTCTCCCACAAGGATACCAACTCGTTTAACGTAATTATATTGTGTGGAGGCTTGATGTAGAGGATTTTGTTAAGCGTTTTTGGATCATCGACAGCCTTTATGGTATACGTAGGAAAGTCTTGTCCTTTATTAAAAACAGCTGTAGATACAAAAAAAATTATAGCAACATGTTCATATGAACATTTTGAACCAAATCAGAGTTTACCTTTAGCATTACCATCTCCTAAGATGATAACTTTTTCTTTGGGAGGACGAGCTGAAGGTCCAACTACGTCTCCAGGTTGTGCCAAATTTGGAAGAAAAAAATCAGCACAATAGAAGTTGGCAACATAAGTGAATGGTATTCCTTCAGCTTCAACAGCGCGAAGAATTTGAATTTTAGTATTAAATGTTGTTTTTGCAGGCTCAACGGTATGGAGACGATCTACGTCATTTCCAAATTCAGAGGGAAAGAATCTCTGAAAGCAAAAGCATTAACAAAAAGTTATTTTCAGCTTAAAAAAATAATCTCACAACAATATTTTTCAAACAACTCAAAGAATGAAAAACTCATAATTAGTCACGAACCAGTCATGTAAACAAAATGTTTTTCAACCTCGGATTTTTTCGGGTTTTCAATATATATCTTATATAAATTTACCTTGACATTGCCAGCTTCCTTGATAGCAGCAATGATATTGACCTGATCAGCTAAAACAGCATGACCTACGATAGAAATCACAACATCCACTTGCTTTATTGCCTTCACTAAACTCTTATGATCATATAAATCTCCCTGCATTTAACCACAAATAGATCATCTAAATCTTCTTGCATTTCAAAAGAAAAAAATAATAATAATGTACATAATACATACATGGAGGAAGGTGACACCAAAACTCTTGAACGTATCGATGAGTTTGGCTTTGGTAGGATTAGAAAGAGTTGATTCTGTGACCAAGACAAATGTGTCGTGACCAGCTTTACCACTAGCTTCAACGATGAACTTTCCGATGTAACCAGTACCTCCGATGAATAAAATCTTACTTTTTCCGGCCATTGAATAGAAAAGCTTTGATGAGAGAGATAACTTAGTAATAGTGAAGCGAATTGAGAGTGATTTGTTACTAGTAGCGCGAAAATGGGGTTTTTATAAAATCATAATCATACCTTGAGTGTGTCTAGTGAAAAATTGTCTTTTATTCATTGAAATAGCTCACCCTTGAATTAGCCTAGAAGAAATAGCTCACCCTTGAATTCGATTGATATTGGACTCAGAATTGAGGTCTTGAAGCAGACACTTGAATATGCCTTGTGCTTTATAAAAAAGAGTAGGTGCAATATCAGTACACAAATAAAATGAAATAAATAGTCTTTACAAATGATTAAAATATAATATTACACCTGGTTAATAGTATATCTCAAAATCAGTATCTCCACCAATTAGATTTTAGGCTTAATACATTGTAAACTTGTCATTAAATTTCCTTTAGACAGTTAAATAAGTGTTTGTGACATTTTTCATCTTTAATGTGTGTTTTATTTTTTGATTTGCACACTAGCCTATTTTTTTTTATGACTTGCACCCTAATCTCTTCAACCCTAGTTTGGGGGAATTCATAGTTTGCGAAATTAAGATTTATTTGGGACTCAATGGGTGAAGAGAAACTCAT
Organism: Solanum etuberosum; assembly: GCA_029582245.1. Taxonomy (NCBI): domain Eukaryota; kingdom Viridiplantae; phylum Streptophyta; class Magnoliopsida; order Solanales; family Solanaceae; genus Solanum; species Solanum etuberosum. Next base: position 40,126 of record JAJONR010004483.1, read on the forward strand.
TGATGAAGTTCTCATATACCTTGATTGAAACTCTAGCTTGAATCTTGGGTGGAAGGCTTGAAGCTTGAATCTCTTGTTCTTGCCTTGAGAAGAAACTTGGGAGAGAAGAAATTAGATTTTGGGTGAGTTATCAGAGAATGAGGGATTATGACTGTTAAGAACCCTTTATTCCACTTAGAATAGGCCAAAATGATGTAGTATAGAAATTAAAAGAGTGGGATAAGACTAAAAGACTCTTGGTTAAAAACTGTTGGGAGGCTTCTACCTACAGACCGTAAAACCTTCTACGGACCGTATAGAACCTTGTCTGTAGTAATCAAAGGGAAAATCCTGAGTTTTTGAAATTTGAACTACGAAGCCCTTTCTACGATCCATAGAATGTCTTTCGACCCGTCCCGATCGTTCGTAGAAGACATGAACTGAAATACTTAGTTTCTGAGGAAGGATCTTCGAGACCCAAACCACGACTTGTAATCCATTACCGGATCCATACTACCATGTCACAAAAGTAAGTCTGGGGAATATCCGGGGGTTTCAGGACTTTAGTTCACGAGGCCTTTACACGGCACGTAGTACCTATTATGACTCGTAAACCCACTCGTCCTATTCAAGTCCAACTTTCTAAGTTTATGAAGTCTCATCAACATATGGTCCATGTTCTACGACCCATATAACTTTCACAACTCGTAAACTCGATTATAAACTTTGATCCAATTTTTCAAACATCTAAAGTATCAACTACAAACTCTTTCCACGAGCCGTAGTACTTTTTACGACCCGTAAAACCTGTATGTAAAACCCAAAATTTTATATATTTGTATTTTTCGAAATTGTGCAACCTTTAGTCTGAACTAAGAACCTTTGGGGTGTTACATATATGTTAAAGGTTTGTGAATATTAAAAATTAATGAATTTATAGATGAAGTCACATAATCAAACTATTCATGAATAGGAATGAGAAAAGTAACGCAAAATTATGCTTTACATATGAACCCTAAGTTGTAGAAACTATTAGCTGAAAACTGGGTTTACTTTGGGACTCAATAGGTGAAAGAATACCCATTGATGAAATCTCACGTACCTGAATAGAAGACACTAGCTTACTTGAATTGATGCTTAAAGTTATGGAACCCTAGCTTCTTCCTTGAGAGAACTTAGAGCATACTGATCTTTGTTTCTGGGTGCTAGGAGAGAAAACTTAGAACATACTTAGGTTTACTAAGTCCCTCTAATCCCCCTTAGAATAGGCTAAACGACATAATATGTGGATCAAAAGAGTGGGAAAAGACCAAAGAAACTCTGAAAGAAAACTGAGGTTCATCAGCTTCCACGAGACCAATTCGTGAGTTTCTCAAGTTTGATTCACGAGACCCATTTACGATCTATGGTTCCTTCTACGGACGGTAAACCTTGTTCGTAGAAGTCAGACAAAAAATCAAGTTTCGGGATCTTAATCTATGAACCAATCGACGACCCATAGACTGAATCCGTAAATCACAAACAAATTTCCGATCTCTGAAGTCGATATGTACGATCTGCAATTACAATGTATTTGAGAATATTATGGTTAAAGAAAATACCATTATGATTGTCCAAATAAATACTAAAACAAAGAAATTAAAACGGAGGGGAGTATAAATTTTAATGATAAAAGAAATGAACAATATATTTGGAAAAATACAAATATTTTACTAACCGTGTCAATTTATTACTAAAGGAAACATTATGGTAACCGTGTCAATTTATTAGTTAAGGAAACTTTTTGTTAACCGTGTCAATTTATTAGTTTAGGAAACTTTTTGTTAACCGTGTCAATTAATCAGCTGTATATATGTATATGGTAACCCGGTTTCAATTTGCAGCTCTCTTGTTTGTTCATTGCTTGTTTCTCTGTTTGTTGGTATGAATATGAATTCTTGGCAAATTGCTCATGAGAATCCTGCTCTGTTTCTCACCGATGGTCAGTATATTGATGATGTCTTTGTTACTGATGCTGCTGCTCTCTTTCCTTCACAACCCCACAATCATCGGTCAAGAAATTCAAGAAATACTATTGGTAATCACTTGGCTCCACATAACTACTCTGCTTTCTGGGATCCATATACTTATTATCAATTCATTGATCAAACCTATGTCGCAACTGATGATGTCAATCAATTAATAGTCGCAATGCAACACCTTGATCGCAATTTTGGTAGTCGTCTCAGCGGACAGCCATTTGATTATAGAGCTTTGCTTGATCTACCTGGCCATGACACACAAGTAGGCCACCACCAGCAGCCGAAGGAGGAGGAAATTGTGATGATGAAAAAAAGAAGTCACTGTGCGGTTGAAGTTGATTCAGAAGAGATATGTTCCATATGTCTATCTGAATATGTAAATGATGACACGATTGGTACACTCCAATGTGGACACGAATATCACGCAACTTGCATAGAGAAATGGCTGCTGAGAGGCAAGAAGAATTGTCCAATTTGTAGATCTTCTGTTTAACACAAACTTAACTTTTCTTTTTATTAGGTTGTTAGTCTTAGCTAGCTAGATGTTGTTTTTATTTGAACCTTTTAATATCAACAATTTTTTATTTAGTTGCAATTTGGGATATGTATATGTTTGGAGATTCAATTTACCTGCTATAACAATTTTGCATCTCAATTTATGGAATTCTCTACAAAATTAAGGAAACAACTTAATAAAAAACTTAGTACCATCTACATGGATTGAATGATAAAATCCATGAGCATAACCCCCATGAAGTGAACTAGAGAAGAGGTATGGAACTCCCGTCGTTGCACCATATACAGTAGCATCAATGAAATCCTTGCACATGAAGATTAAAAAAAGATGGAATAGCTCCGAATAGAGTAGATAATGTCAAGTTTCCAAACCTTGCACTGGCCATAGGCATAAATCCCCCCCATTGGACCCAACTCATCAGGCCGGAAATAGTTGATATCTAGTGTCGGAGCTGTTTGTGGTCTTGGCCCAAATACTGGACGGTTAGGAATGTTCATTCTTGGACGTATGTGAGACCTTGGGTCAGAGCTTGTCTTGCCTCGACCATATATAGGAACTAACTTCTGGTCTTCAATGAGAGTCACAATAGGATGTTGAGCTATTTCAAAGCAGATATTGCATTCAAAATCACCATGCTCACAATTCATATTATCTGAAGGCACAGAATCCAATGATTCACCTGTCTCGTGATCCTTATGCACAATCCGCCCGCAACATGTTCGATAAATTGCCTGAAAGGAATGTGGTTTCACCGGCTGCGCTTTTATCTGGATACTCTCAGAATGGGTATTCACTTAATATGTTTTTTTACAATGCATAGGGAAGGGGAGAGGATAAATCAGTTTACTTATGGGCATGAAATAGTGTGTCATGTAATATGTATGAATTTAGGAAAGCAAATATAAGGGTGCATTCAGAAGACCAGGTTTGTGAATTGTGGCATAGATGAAATACTTCGTTAACAAAAAATAGAAAAGCTAAGGGAAAATCCATATGCGCGGCGTAGTTAAAGATGTGTCTTGTGCACGTTATATGGTTATCATAGTTTGTGTATGCATGCTGGCTGTCAATGCAACTGCCCTCTACTTTTGTTTACGTTTTATCATTCACATACTTTAACTTCTGCAGGGACAGAAAAAAAGAGTTTGCGCCAAATTAGGCTGCATATTATCCTTGTGGTGTTGATGTATTTTTATCTCAAAGAAAAATTGATCATATTGCTCGACTTGTGGAACTTCCTTTCATTGAACACTCTGGGACACTTCCTCTCATTCTTGTAGTGAATATTCAGGTACCTTTTAGTTTTGCTATAAGAGAATAAGGAGAGTGTATTTCTTCTTCTTTTATTTTATTTTTTACTCCATTGCTCTGGGTGTCATTAAGTTGGTCTGATGGATAATTTAAAGATAGGTAATTTTTGTGCTAAAGATACACATGAAATGTGTTTGTGCCACATGAAAGATAGGTATTTAGAATAATTTATTTTTTTGCCGAAAGGGAATCGAACCCCCTAATCCCCAAGCTGGCTCTCTCATGGGGTGGAGAGAATACCTGTAGCTGTGATCAGATTTAGTTGGATGATAAATTTATGAGCTACTGAAAAGATCTGAAGGTACAAGGCAATATGTCCTATATTCTCTCAAGTAGAAAAAACTTAATGTAGTTTGCAAATTCTCTCATATTATCTTCAGGTTGCTGTTGCTCTGTAAAAACCCGCACTCTCAGATGAGTACTTCGTAGGAAGGAAGTTGTACTCGGATTTCGATTTCTGCTCTGGTTTAATCTACAGGTATGCATAGTTTTACATGAATCTTTACATAACTTAGTCTAGAATGATGTAGACTACTGTAATACATTGTTGGGTAACAGGGCAATTGGATTTCCCATGGAGTTCTTTCCGGTTTTATTTGCAATCCCTCGCATGGCTGGCTACTTGTCACATTGGTGCGAGTCCCTTGACGATCCTGATACCAAGATAATGAGACCAGCACATGAGGTAACATAACTATGGGCAAGGGCAAATCAGTTTACTTATGAGCGTGCACTAGTGTTTGAATAGACTGCACACATCGTCTCACTCATATTGAAGGATTTATATTCATTAAGTTAGTAATGATCAGTTTGTAGGGAGAAAATTATTTTGAGATTGATATAGATATGCACTGATTCAGTTACATCTCTAGGAAGTAGGAAGGGTTGTGAAACATTCCTAGATAGGCTAAAGCTTTGTTCCTTGGATGTAGGCCTCACAATTCAGGTGAGTATCTGTATCTGACCTCAAATTCTCTTCTTTTCAAAATCAATTGTAAGTACTGAAATTATGGTCTTATTACCTTGGAAGTCACAGTGAAGAGCATTGGTTAGTATCAATCTGCATTTTTTTTTTTTTTGGTTACTTCTCCATAAATAAAAATACAAATAATATTTGAAGTTTCCAAAACGTGTACTTTCCTTTTCTCATCAAATTAGGCTTCCCACTCACTTATCCTTTTCTAAATATAGAAACTCACTAATCCTATTCCTAAATCAGTTTAGGTTTGCTAGTAATATTTTATTATAAATAAACTTGAAAGGGGGTAAGTCTCCCATTAGTTAAAAAAATATTGATTTCTTCTCTCAATACTTGCAATATGTTTCCAACAGGGTTTGTATGCCACAATTGCTTCAAGAACTCTTTTGTTAGCATTACACCAATTCCCCCAATTGCTTCTTCTTCTTCTTATTTACCCTATTTAACCATTCACTTTAGTTTCAGTATAATACATCAATTTTGGTACATAAGACCCAATGATCAAGCATCCGAATACCGGGGTGGAATACAGGACTACTGCTCAACCACGTCGACCCAAATTATTATTCATCTTTCCGATACCATGTTCTATGAGAAACTCAATCACGCTATATCACAAGTGTTTATGCCTTTTAAGGACGAGTTTGAAGATCATCAACACGGTATAGTTGAAGAAACAACTCGTAAGCTGCAAAGCATCACGACTACTGAGATGTCAGAGGTATGTGTGCATGTGGAATTACAGATTGATCACTATTGCGATGGAAGAATTTTGTTAGCATTTGAAGAATCATCATCCATGGATAGAATCGTGCCGGCAAGTAAATCATCAATAGAGTTGCTAGAGCCGATGGAAGCTGATGAAAGACATAGCAACGATGAGTGTTTGGTATGTCTAGATGAGCTAGGGGAAGAAACTGAAGTACTGCGTTTTCCTTGCTCTCATATGTTTCATGCTGAGTGTATTACCAAGTGGTTAGAGAATAGCCATTACTGCCCGCTTTGCCGCTTTGAGATGCCCACAGATTAGACAAGACTGCATAAAGGATCAACAATCTAAAGCCAAAAACAATTTTATAGACGTCTTTTGCATTGCTACTATTACTAGGAGATGTATAATTAGTTGATTTTTAAAGTTGATATTCTTTCATGAATAATGTATGCACTGTTGGGTTTAAGAAACCCAAAAGCAAAGTGTGAATTGGTAAATGAAAATTGGGAAATATGGGGGAACCAAGTGAAGGGAAAATGAAAAGTCATTTCTCCCTCATTGGTAGAAAAAAGGAAAAGTTGTCCTTATATTAGGAAACACTTCCTTTAGCTCTTAATGGGTTAAGTAGAGGGTGCCCCCTTGCGCCGTTGTCGTCATCGCTCGCTCGGCTTCGGATTTTGATTTGGCAAATGATTAATTGATAATTTTTTGGACAAAATTTATTTATCAATATCATTAATTGATTTCCTTTTTCTGAATATTAATTTAATATTAATTCAGAATTATTAATTAAATAATTAACTAATTCGTGGATTAATTTAAATTAATTAAATTCGCAGAACCGAATTAACTAAATTAATTCGCGTTCAGTTTGAAATTCGCTCCGAAAGGATCTGTTCCTTTCGAATGGATAGTTCTTTTTCCAAAGGTCACCATGACTGTTCAGAACAGACAAGTCTTTTCGAACAGGTATTTTCGCACCTGTAGATGGCTATAAATAGAGAGACTTTCTCTCATTTTCTGAATCAAATTTTCTCCCTTCTATTGCATACATTTCATACAAATAAAAATCATCGAGTCTATGTGTGATCTCGTTGCTGAAGTTTGAGTTCGCTGAAATTACTGAAGTTTGAGGAACCGCTATTTCTGTAATAGTTTATCCGTTTTATCTTGGGAGGAAATAATCCATAACCTCGGGTACATTGAGGGGATTAAATTCCTTAAGGACACACAGTGGGTTCTGTGGACTCGGATAGTTTTTTTTTTTTGTTTCTTTTCATCTTTATGGTTTCTGGTTTGCTTACTTCAATACAGGGGAAACAAGCTTAAGGAATTTAATTTTTATTTTTCTACTGTATTTGAGGTTTCTGGAGATTAAAACCTTTCTGGTTTTCTACTCTGTTTGAAACTGGTACTGATTTGAAGAACATAAAAACTTCATCAGTATTCAAGGTTCATTCGGTTAACGATTCAAAGAATATAAAAACTTTATCGTTAAACTAGAAACAAGTTGTATAAAGATTGAATCTTTATTTTTAGTATTCTGAAATACTAATTAATCTGCCTATTTGTGACAGAGAAAATGACTAATCTTAATGAAGTCAATGTTGGAACAACGAGTATTGCAGCAACTTCTACTGCACCACCAACTCGTTCAAATGCTGCTCTTGCACTGGCTGAAAAACCTGCAAAGTTTTGTGGGGTTGATTTCAAGAGGTGGCAACAAAAGATGTTCTTCTATCTGACTACTTTGAGTCTGCAGAAGTTCATCAGTGAGGACGTTCCTATCCTATCTGAGGAAACTCCTGATGATGAACGATTTCTAGTGACTGAAGCTTGGAAGCACTCAGATTTTCTTTGCAAGAACTACATTCTGAGCGGCCTACAAGACGATATGTACAATGTGTATAGTAATATGAAGACCTCAAAAGAACTCTGGGATGCTTTGGAAAAGAAGTACAAAACGGAGGATGCCGGAATGAAGAAGTTCATTGTGGCAAAGTTTCTGGACTACAAAATGGTTGACAGTAAAGCTGTTGTCACCCAAGTTCAGGAGTTGCAGGTTATAATCCATGATCTCCTTGCCGAATGTATAATCTTAAATAATGCCTGTTTTGAACATATTAAGTTTGTTCGTAATATTTACATAATCTTTAATGTAGGACTGATTGTGAATGATGCTTTTCAAGTGGCTGCGATAATTGAGAAATTACCCCCACTGTGGAAAGACTTCAAAAACTACTTGAAGCATAAACACAAGGAGATGTCCGTTGAAGATCTCATCATAAGATTGAGAATCGAAGAGGATAACAAGGCTGCAGAAAAGAGGTCACGTGGAAACTCAATAATATCTGGAGCAAATATTGTTGAAGAAGATCCCACAAAGGCAAAGAAGAGAAAGAAAGCATCTGGACCAAAAAACAATCGTCCTAAGAAGAAGTTCAAAGGAAACTGCTTCAACTGTGGCAAAGTTGGTCATAAGTCAACAGAATGTCGGGCTCCTAAAAAGGGCAAGAAAAAGGATCAAGCAAACTTGGCTGAATCCAATAAAGAACTGGACAATCTTTGTGCCATGCTTTCTGAATGCAATCTAGTTGGCAATTCAAGAGAATGGTGGATAGATTCTGGTGCTTCCTGTCATGTTTGTACCAACAAGGAACTATTTGCTTCATATGCTTTGGCCCAAACTGAAGAGAAGTTATTTATGGCTAACTCTGCTGCTGCAAAGGTTGAAGGAACTGGCAAGGTCTGCTTGAAAATGACATTTGGCGAGGTGGTGACTTTAAACAGAGTCCTTCATGTTCCGGAGTTGCGAAAGAACTTGGTTTCTATACCAGTTCTTACCAAAAATGGATTCAAGTGTATATTTGTTTCTGCTAAAGTAGTGATAAGTAAGAATGCAATGTATGTTGGAAAAGGCTACCTCACAGAGGGCCTTTTTAAGATGAATGTAACTACTGTTGAGATTAATAAAATTTCTGCTTCTTCTTACTTGCTTGAGTCAAAATGTTTATGGCATGAACGTTTGGGACATGTCAATTATAAAACCTTATGAAAACTGATAAACTTAAATATTTTACCTAATTTTGAGTGCAATAAATCAAAATGTCAAGTTTGTGTTGAATCTAAGTATGCTAAGCATCCTTATAAATCTGTTGAAAGAAATTCCAATCCCTTAGAATTGATTCACACTAATATTTGTGATATGAAGTCAACACCAACTCGTGGTGGGAAAAAGTATTTCATAACTTTCATTGACGATTGCACTAGATATTGTTATGTCTATTTGCTGAATAGTAAGGATGAAGCAATAAAAGCATTTAGGCAATACAAAACTGAAGTTGAAAATCAGTTGGACAAAAAGATAAAAATGATAAGAAGTGATAGAGGTGGAGAATATGAATCTCCTTTTGCAGAATTGTGATTGGAAAATGGAATAATCCATCAAACTACTGCCCCTTACTCACCTCAATCTAATGGAATTGCGGAAAGGAAAAACCGAACTTTGAAGGAAATGTTGAATGCCTTACTTATAATTTCAGGTTTACCACAAAACTTGTGGGGGGAAGCTATCCTTACAGCAAATAGAATACTCAATAGAGTGCCCCACAGCAAGACACAGTCTATTCCATATGAGAAATGAAAAGGAAGGAAACCCAACTTGAAATATTTCAAAGTGTGGGGGTGTCTAGCCAAAGTTCAAGTTCCTATACCCAAAAGGGTCAAAATAGGACCTAAGAC
>JAJONR010004484.1:0-56730 GCA_029582245.1 Solanum etuberosum
AATATATGGCTCAAATGATAATAAGCATTTATATAAAGCAAGTAATTCTTTCCTATTTATTTCCCATTTTATTTGTGGTTCTGTATATGATCCTGAGTTGTATCTACAATGATGCTCTATTTTTTCATTATCATATTTGTATTTTAATACTCCACCATAGCTGTGGTCACTTTAATCAGTTTCAATTATATATGTAAATTGTTTATTTTCATCTAGAAAATATAACTTTGGTAGGTGTTTACACATTTCTTTTATCTTTTTTATATGAATTTTATCTGTATCATTGAAATGATATTCTATATCTTTCTTTAATTTTTTCTGTAACGGTTTTAGACTTTTTGATAGTTTAGGTATATATTCTCGTACTTGGTTAACTAATCCTAAGAAGGATTGTAGTTTCTTTTTTGTATCTAGCATTTCATCTAGTCCAATTATTTTTTGTACTATATGTGGTTGCATATTTATTCTATTTTTATCTATCTGTATTCCTAGGAATTCTATTTGCTTTTGCATATGAGAGACTCTCATGAACTCCCAAACCCTCTAAGAAGACTATGGATGTCGGATGACCAATATATTTCTTCAACATAGAGACATGAGAAACTGGATGCACCATTGCCAACAAATTTGGCAAATCTAACTCATAGGCGACCTTACCAATACGCCTCAAAATTTGATATGGGCCTACATATCGGGAACTAAATTTCCCCTTCTTACCAAACCTCATTACACCCTTCATGGCTGAGATTTTCAAGTAAACCCAATCGTTAACATTAAGGTCAAGATCTCTTCTTCTTACATCGGCATATGACTTTTGCCGACTTTGAGCCGTTTTCAACCTATCTCTAATGAGTAGAACTTTCTCTATTGCCTCATGTACCAATTCGGGACCTATGAGGGTTATTTAACCCACCTCAAACAAACCTATGGGAGATCTACACCTCCTCCTATAAAGAGCCTCAAATGGAGCCATATCAATACTTGAGTGATAGCTATTATTATAAGCAAACTCAATCAACGGAAAATGGTCATCCCAATTGCCCTTAAAATCAATGCACAAGCCCTTAAAATCTTCCAAAGTCTGAATAGTACGCTCCGCTTGTCCATCAGTTTGGGGATGAAAGGACGTGCTAAGCTTCACTTTAGTGCCAAGACCCTTTTTGAATGACTTCCAAAACTGAGCAGTGAATTGAGTACCACGATAAAAAATAATGGACAAGGGAACTCCATGCAACCTTACCATTTCTCTCAAATACAAATTGGCATAGTCCTCCGCCGAATAGAAAACCTTGACGGGAAGGAAACGAGCCGATTTCATCATCCGATCTAATATAATGCAAATAGAGTCATGTTGTCGCCGGATGCGAGGCAAACCAACAATAAAGTTCATATTCAAGTCCTCCCACTTCCAAGTATGGATACAAATATCTTGGGATAAACCTCCTGATTTTTTATGCTCAACCTTCACTTGTTTGCAATTTGGACACTTAGCCACAAATCCCACAATATCCTTCTTCATCCCATTCCACCAATAGACTTTCCGTAAATCACGGTACATCTTTGTGGCTCGCGGGTGAATGGAATACTGCAAACTATGGGCTTCTGTCAAAATATGTTCCCTCAAGTCATCAGCATTTGGAACACATAAACGACCTTGGTATCTAAGGATACCATCTCCCCCTTGGAAGAAAGCCTCAACGGATTTCTTAAGCACCCCCTCTTTCAATTCTATAAAAATTGGATCAAGACCTTGCTTGGCTTTCACATCCGCCACAAAAGATGATTCATATCCGTTGTGAACCATAACACCACCTTTAGTGGAGTCCACTAGTTGAACACCTAATCGAGCCAATCTATACACATCTTGAACCAACTCTTTCTATTCTTCTTCAATATGATCAACACTACCCATAGATAGCCCACTAAGACCATCCGCTACCACATTAGCTTTAACAGAGTGATAAAGAACACTCATGTCGTAATCTTTCAATAATTCAAGCCACCGTCTTTGGCGAAGATTCAAATCTTTCTTATTCTACACATATTGAAAGCTCTTGTGGTCGGTAAATACATCAACATAACTCCGTACAAATAGTGTCTCCAAATCTTTAAGGCAACTACGACCACCGTTAGCTGAAGGTCGTGAGTCAGATAATTCTTCTCATAGACTTTAAGTTGCCTCGAGGCATAAGCAATAAATTTCCCATTTTGCATTAGCACACACTGTAGCCCAATTCTCGAGGCATCACAATATATCACAAAAGCATACATTTCTTCCGATAAGGTCAACACCGGAGCGGAAGTAAGTCTATACATCAACTCTTGGAAACTCTTATCAACAAGCTTCCGACCATATAAACTTATCCTTCTTTTGAGTCAAAGTTGTCAAAAGAAAGACAATTGAAGAGAAACCCTCAACAAACCTTCAATAGTAACCTGCCAAACCCAAGAAGCTTCTAATATCCGAAGGAGTTAGAGCTGTAGGCCAACTCTTGACCGCATCTTTTTTCTTAGGATCTACATCAATACCCTTACTTAACACAATACGACCAAGGGAAGCTACGGACCTTAACAAAAATTCACATTTACTAAACTTTGCAAAAAGTTGTCGGTCCTTAAGGATTTGCAATACGATCCTCAAATGATAAATATGCTCATTCTCACTCCTTGAATAGATCAAAATAGCATCGATGAACATGATGACAAACATGTCAAGGTATTGTCTAAATACCCTATTCATCAAGTCCATAAATGCCACCGGAGCATTAGTCAACCCAAACGACATTACTAAAAACTCATAATGACCGTACTGAGTTCAAAAAGCTGTCTTCAAAATGTCAGCTTCCTTCATCCTCAAATGGTAATAACCCGATAGGAGATCAATCTTAGAGAAATAACTTGCTCCTTGAAGTTGGTTAAATAAATCATCAATCATTGGGAGGGGATACTTATTCTTAATGGTCACCTTGCTCAACTGACGATAGTCAATACACATACGAAGAGAACCATCTTTCTTTCTAACAAACAAAACTGGAGCACCACATGAAGAGATACTCGGTCGGATGAAACCCTTATCCAACAAATCTTTCAATTGTTCTTTCAACTCTATAAGTTCTATCGGAGCCATACGATAAGGACAATATAAATAGGCTGTGTATCTGGGAGAAGGTCAATACCAAAGTATGTTTCCCGCTAGGGAGGAATATCGGGTAAATTATCTGGGAATACTTTTGGAAACTCATTAACAACGGGGATCGACTCGAGAGAAGGGGTTTCAGAATCTACATCCCTTACCCTTACTAGATGGTAAATTCAACCTTTAGAAATAATCTTCTTCGCCTTAAGATAAGAGACAAACTGACCCTTAGGCATAGAATTTCCCCCTTCCACTCTAGGATAGGCTCATTCGGAAACAGAAACTTGACTACCTTATTTCTACAATCAATAGAAGAATAACAAGAGTGCAGCCAATTGTAACATTCTGGAAAACTAATAGACTAAACTAAAGCCTAACGTAAGGGTTAGAGTCATAAATAACTCCCGGTACTCAATATATATGTTTTTGGGTTAATACGTCAAGGTACGACCTCCCAAAGACCAACCATGGGTCCTTGAGGAGGACCCTTCAAAAGATGGAAAAAATGCCTGGGCAGTCCACCCACGAGAGAGAACCACGACCAGTAAGTGGACTCACGTCTCGTGGGTCATGGCCGTTGGTTGAGGCCGCAGGAAACAAGTCCCAGAACCCCTACCACGGTTCAACAGCATGGGTCGTGGGTCCTCCCACGGTCCGTCAGTGGTGGGCGTGGATGGGGTCTGGAAACTCCCTTTTGGCAGTTAGACATAGGGGCGTTTTGGGGTTTTCCTTTTTAATTAACTATTAAGTGATGTCGTTTTGCACTAAAATAAACTTACTATATAAGTATTTTAGACAACTAATCTAACTCATCCAAATCATAATTTCTAAATTCCCAAATCAAAACCAAACCCTCTCCAAAATCTTCTCTCTAGAACTCCAAGGAAGAAGAAGAAGAAAGGTGAAGCGAGGGTTTGAAGAAGAGGGATTTTTAACTCGATTTCTTTGGAGAATCAAATCTAAGGTATGGCAGTCCTTCATCCATGGAGTCCCTCCAAATTCAATTTCAAAACTTGTAATTTCCCCAAAATGCTAGGGTTTTACTCCAAGTCGTGGATTCACTTCAAAAATGATTCTAATGATTAAAATGCTTTATATTATGATATAATTGATGGTTATTTACTGTTTTAAAGATGAATTCCCTAAGAATCCATGAATTCCCCTATTTTCCCATATTGGATCTTAAAGTGTGGGTATTGATTGATGCAAGTAGAATATGATTGAATTATGCATGTAGTACTTGAATTACTTGATTTATGTTATTATGCATGTCTAATGTAGTAATTCTAGATGTGTTGATGAACTATTATCAATGCTCCTTGAAGGGAAAACTATATGAATTATGCATGACTATGAAAATTGTGTATATGTTTATAAACACTTTGAGAGTAGAGTGAATATAATTATGATCTAGTTGTTGTGTTGTTGGAAGTTATCCTCTTGTACACATTTATGTATGAATATGATATGATGTGAAAGGTTTGTCACATGTAGTTATTCTAAGGTTGGAAGACTAGTCTCACATGTTGAATCTATGAGCTATAGAATGATTATGTTGGATTGAGTGTCAAAACATTCTTCCAAGAATATGAACTGAAGTCAAGACTTAATATGAAATCTATGGGAATTAATGGTTAGCACCGAGTGAATATGAATATGAGATGGAAGCTTTTACCTTAGTTGAGTTCGGCTTTCCAAATGGGTTCCTTAAACCATAGTTGAGTCTGGGTTACCAAAGTATGTATCTCATGAGATGGAAACCTTCTACCATAGTTGAGTCCTGGTTTTAAGAAGCAATCTCCCTATCCCATAACTATGTGCCCTCATAGGTCTTTAGCTAGTAGATCCACCTAAGCTAAGAGTATAGTTCTACCTTAGGCAAGTAGGACAACCGCTTTTTGGTGTGGGGTAGACACCGGATTCCATGATAAGCTCACACGGTCTATGTCGGTTAAGGCTATTCCCTATTATGGTAATATGAACAAGTAGTTGAATTATGAACTATAGTTACTCAAGAAGTTTTACTTAGTATGGGTGGGATTATGGGATCTTACCTATACATTGTACAAGTATGCTTTAAGGGTATTTATTGTATGTTTCTCTTATGATATGATGATTTATGAATTGTTCATCCTTATGACTTATGCTTTTCCATTATCTTCCAAATGATGCTTTAACTTAGCAAATGGCATGCATTAAACTACAATGTCCCTCCTTAGCATGTTTTCAAGGATTTTATGCATGACTATCACACTTAGTGCATTTTTTTACTAACCCATATTTTCTACATTTTTTCCATAAGTGTAGGCTCCGGTTCTTGAGATGATCTCCTTCTTGGTCAAAGCTTGGATCGACTATTCTCCTTTCTTTTGGTGAGTCCTCATGTATTCAAGGACGGAAGATGCTTTTCTAGTTTCCTTTCTTGTACTTTCATTTGAGAACAAAGTTGTAAGGGCTGTGACCCTATTTGATACTTCGATTGTAATAGAAGGCTAATTGAGACAAGTCTAGACTTCCGCTATGCTTTCATAAAAACTTTTAAGTCTTGAAATATGTTTACTCTTTATCATTCTTTACTTATGTTATGATATGTTAAGTGGCTTACATATTGTCTTCCGGGGTTCTTTGTGCCATGTTACCTCTAGGCGGTACCCTTGGGTCGTGAGAAACTTGGTAATTAGATCACAAGGTTTAGAATGATTCTAGGATGATGTCTCATAAGCCACGTCTTGTAGTGTCTTGTTCATCCGTGTGACGCGCGCCACATTTATGAATGAGAGGCTACAAGATGTTTAGGAAATTTCACTTCTTTCATTAATCTTAAGTCGTGCGATAGAGTTTAACTCTATAAGGTTTTCCTTCTAATGCTTCTATTATGTCTTCAGGAAATGAATACACGAAGAGCTAATGCTAGAAGGGTGGAAGAGGAAAATATGAATCAAGGAGCTCCTCCTCAAGCTAATAAAGATAATCAAGCTCTGGTTGATTTTATGGTTGAGAATGTGACCCATCCGGAGTTTAGGTCTACTATCGAATTGTTGGCTCAAAATGTTACAACTCAGGCAAATAGAGAGGAGATTGCTCCTATGAACACTAATGTGAGTTACGCGGCTTCTAGATTGAGGGATTTTTCTAGGATGAACCCTCCCGAGTTTCATGGCTCCAAAGTAGGAGAGGATCCTCATGAATTTGTAGATGAGGTCTACAAGATAATTGATGCTATGGGGGTGACTTCTGTAGAGAAAGAGGAGTTTGCCGCTTACCAATTGAAGAATGTTGCTCAAATATGGTATACCCAATGGAAGAACAATAGGTCGGTAGGAGCGGGTCCCATAGAGTGGGATATGTTCAAATCGGCATTTCTTGTTAGGTTCTTTCATCGAGAGTTGAGGGAAGCTAATGTGGAAGAGTTCATCAACCTTCGTCAATGAAGTATGACTTTCAAGAATATTCTCTAAATTTTACTCAATTGTCAAAGTATACCCCGACTTTGGTGGCGGATTCAAGGGATATGATGAGTAGGTATTTGACGGGTGTGTCTAGATTGGTGAGAAAAGAATGTCGTTCCGCAATGCTTCATGATAATATGGATATCTCACATCTTATGGTGTATGCCCAACAAATGGAGGATGAGAAACTCCAAGAGAAGAATAGAGAGATGAAGAGAGCTAGAACGGGTGATGGCAATTTCTCCAATGCTAGGTCCGATGGACAAGGTCAACCAAGGTTCAAACAAAGGTTCTCCAACCAAGGCTCCTCTAATGCTCCAAGGGTCAACAATGATATGGTGTGTAACCCTAAACCTCAAGGAGGTAATAGTGGTGGTTCTTATGTTTCTAGGCCTAATTGTGCAAAATGTGGTAGAAAACATGATGGCAAGTGCTTAGTTGGCTCGAATGGGTTCTATGGTTGTGGGAAGAGTGGCCACAAGATGAGATATTGTCCAATGCTCAATGTTAAGAGGAGAGAAGATAAGCAAGCTCCTCCAAGCTGTTCAAACTCCAATGCTCAAAAGAAAAACCACTTTTAAGCTCTTCAATCTCGAGGTGAGAAATAGAGCTCCCCGGATGTGGTGACAGGTATGTTAAAAGCCTTTTCTATTGATGTATATGCCTTATTAGATACCAGTGCTACTTTGTCCTTTGTGACATCTTTTGTGGCCATGATGTTTGAAATACTCCCCGAAGTGTTGGTAAAACCTTTTTTGGTTCTACCCCGGTTGGTGACTTGTTAGTGGAAAAAAGGGTTTATAGAAGTTGTCCCATTTCCTTGTCTCATAGAGTCACTTTGGTGGATTTGGTGGAGTTAGACATGTTAGACTTTGATGTGATTTTGGGTAAGGATTGGTTGCATGCATGTTATGCCTCTATCGATTGTAGGACTTGGGTGGTTTGGTTCCAATTTCAAAATGATCCTATCTTAGAGTGGAAGGGGGAAAATTCTATGCCTAAAGGTCAATTTATCTCTTGCCTTAAAGCTAGGAAGATGATCTCCAAAGGGTGTATTTACCATCTCGTTAGGGTGAGGGATGTTGAATCTGAAACTCCTTCCCTTGAGTCGGTTCCGGTAGTTAATGAGTTCCCAGAAGTATTTCCGGATGATATGCCTGGTATTCTTCCCGAGTGGGAAATAAATTTTGGTATTGACCTTTTTCTGGATACGCAACCTATCTTTATTCCTCCTTATATAATGGCTCCGACGGAGTTAAAGGAGTTGAAAGAGCAACTAAAGGATTTGCTAGACAAGGGTTTTATTCAACCGAGTATCTCTCCATAGGGTGCTCCGGTGTTGTTTATTAGGAAGAAGGATGGGTCTCTTAGAATGTGCATTGATTATCGTCAATTGAATAAAGTGACCATCAAGAATAAATATCCTCTTCCAAGGATAGATTAATTGTTTGACCAACTTCAAGGGGCTAGTTATTTCTCCAAGATTGATCTTCGTTCGAGTTATTACCAATTGAGGGTGAGAGAGATTGATATTCCCAAGACGTCTTTCCGAACAAGATATGGTCACTACGAGTTCTTGGTTATGTTGTTTGGGTTGACTAATGCCCCGGCGGCATTTGTAGACTTAATGAATAGGGTATTCTGACAATATCTTGATATGTTTGTGATAGTGTTCATTGATGTCATTTTGATCTATTCAAGGAGTGAGGGTGATCATGTGGACCATTTGAGGGTTGTATTGCAAGTTCTTAAGGACCATCAACTTTTCGCAAAGTTTAGCAAGTGCGAGTTTTGGTTTAGATCTGTAGCATTCCTTGGTCATATTGTGTCAAGCAAGGGTATAGAGGTAGATCCTAAGAAGACGGATGGGGTCAAGAGTTGGCCTAGACCTCTATCTCCTTCCGACATTAGAAGCTTCTTGGGTTTGTCAGGTTACTATAGGAGGTTTGTTGAGGGGTTTTCCTCCATTGCTTCTTCGTTGACGGCTTTGACTCAAAAGAAGGCTAAGTTTCTGTGGTCCTAAACCTTTCTCTAATAAGTTAGACTTTCTCCATAGACTCATGAACTAATTTGGGTCCTATCAAGGCGACTTCACCCATCTCAAACCAACGTATAAGAGATCTACACCTTCTACCATAAAGAGCCTCAAATGGAGCCTTACAAATACTAGAGTGATGCTCTCATTATAAGCAAACTCAATCAATGACATGTGATCATCCCAATTTCCCTTGAAATTGATGACACACGCTCTCAACATGTCTTCTAAAGTTTGGATATTTCGCACTTCTTGCCCCTCGGTTTGTGGATGAAAAGCCATGCTAAGCTTAACTTAAGTGCCAACACCATTTTTGAAAGATTTCCAAAATAGAGAACTAAACTGAGTACCTCGATCTGAGATAATGGACAACGGCACTCCATGCAACCATACCATTTACCTTAAATAAAATTTAGCATAATCTTCCACAGAATAACAAACTTTGACGGGAATGAAATGGGCTGATTTCGTCATTCGGTCTACTATAACCCAAATCGAGTAGTGTTGTCATCGAGTACGAGGCAAACAAACTATAAATTCGATATTCAAATCTTCCCACTTTCAAGTAGGAATACTAATGTCTTGGGATAAACCTCCCAGTTTCTGGTGCTAAACTTTCACTTGTTGGAAATTTGGACACTTACCACAAATCCCGCAATATCGTTTTTCATCCCATTCCACCAATAGATCTCCCGCAAGTCATGGTACGTCTTGGTGGCTCCCTGCTGAATGGAATACCGAGAACTGTGGGTTTCTCACAAGATATGTTCCTTCAAGTCATCAACATTTGGAAGACACAAATGACCTTGATATCTATGCACACCAGAAAGCCTCTACAGACTTTCTCAGCACCACTTTTTTCAATTTACTAAGGTCGGATGAAGACATTTCTTAGTTTTCACATTTTTCACAAGAGACGATTCTGAACTATTTTGAACCATAACACCACCCTTGGTAAAGTCTACTAACCGAACACCTAATCGGGCCAATTTATAAACTCGTACCAATTATTTATTATCTTCTTCTATTTGGGCAACACTACCCATTGATAATCGGCTAAAAACATCTGCTACTACATTTGCCTTAACGGGGTGATAGAGAACACTCATATAATAATCCTTAAGTAACTCAACCCACCTTCTTTGGCAAAGATTCAGATCCTTCTGATTAAACACATATTGTAGGCTCTTGTTGTCGGTAAACACATCTACATGAAAACCGTACAAATAATGCCTCCAAATCATTAAGGAAAAAACCACAACCGCTAATTCAAGATCACGGGTAGGATAATTCTTCTCATGGAGCTTAAGTTTCCTTGAAGCATAGGCAATAACTTTTCCATTTTTCATAAGTACACATACAAACCCAATTTTTGAGGCATCACAATAAACAACAAAACCATCTATCCCTTCCGGTAAAGTCAACACCAGAGCGGAAGTAAGTCTATCTTTCAATTCCTCAAAACTCCTCTCACATGCTTCAAACCATATGAACTTGGCCTTCTTTTGAGTCAAAGCTATCAATGGAGAGGCAATCGTAGAAAACCCCTCAACAACCTTATGTAGTAACAAACTAATCCCAAGAAACTTCTAATATCCGAAGGGGATGAAAGTCTAGGCGAACACTTGACCGCATCCGTTTTCTTAGGATCTACCTCAATACCCTTAATTAAAATAATATGTCCAAGAAAAGCTATGGACCGTAGCCAAAACTCACACTTGCTAAACTTTGCAAAGAGTTGTTGGTCCTTGAGAATTTTTAACACAATTCTCAAATGATTAATGTGATCATCCTCACTTCTCGAATAAACCAATATCTCATCAATGAACACAAATACGAACATATAAAGGTATTTTCTAAACACCTTATTCATCAAATCCATAAATGCCACCGGAGCATTAGTAAGACCAAACGACATCACCAAACAATCATAATGACCATACTGGGTTCTAAAATCCATTTTCAGAATATCATCTTCTTTCACCCTCAATTGGTGATAACCCGACCTAAGGTCAATCTTAGAGTAATAACTCACTTCTTGGAGTTGGTCAAACAAGTCATCTATTCTTGGAAGAGGATACTTATTCTTAATATTCACCTTATTCAATTGCCAGTAGTCAATACACATACGTAGTGAACCATCTTTCTTCTTAAAAAACAAAAATTGAGCACCCCATGGAGAGATACTCGGTTGGATGAAACCCTTATTCAACAAATCTTTCAATTGTTCCTTTAATTCCTTATGTTTTACCGGGGTAATTCGGTAAGGTGGAAAATAAATAGGCTGCGTATCTGAGAGAAGGTCAATACCGAAATCTATTTCCATTTCAGGAGGAATATTGGGTAAATTATCTGGGAACACTTCTGGATACTCACTAACAATGCGGACCGACTCAAGACTAGGGGTTTCAGAATCCATATCCCTTACCCTAACTAGATGGTTCATGCAACCCTTAGAAATCATCTTTCTAGCTTTAAGACAAGAAATAAACCGACCTTTCGACATAAAATTTCCCCCCTTCCACTCTACGATAGGCTCATTTGGAAACTGAAATCTCATCACTGTGGTCCTACAATCAATAGAGGCATAACAAGAGTGCAACCAATCCATCCAATGAATGACATCAAAATCTAGCATATCAAGCTCTACAAAATCAACATAAGTAACTTTATGGGATAAGGAAATGGGCAACATTCTATTGGCCCTCTTAGCCCCAACAAAATAACCAACAGGATTAGAGACATAAAATGATCTAACAACACATCAGGAAACACATCAAATATCATAGCCACATATGGCGTCACAAAATACAATGTAGCACCGGGATCAAGTAAAGCATAAACATCAAGTTAAAAGACTTTCAACATACCGGTAACCACATCGGTAGAACCCTCTTGTTCACCACGAGTCTGAAGTGCATAGAACCTATTTTTCTTAGGAGCATTCGAACCCGAACCACTTGGACCAGATGAAGGATAGGGTTGAGCCCTATGATGACTATCTCCCTCATTCATTACAACTGAAGGACAATCTATTATCTTGTAGTCCATCTTACCACAACCAAAACATGCATTGGAACCCGCTAGACATTTACCCTCACACTTTCTTCCATACTTAGCACAATTGGGCAATAGAGACCCACTACCACCTCTTTGAGGTTTAGGGTTAGACACCCTCTCTCTGTTGAACCTAGGAGCATTAGAGGAGCGTTGCTTGGAAAACCTTTATCGATACCTAGGATGACCATATCCATCGGACCTTGCATAAGAGAAACTACCATCACTGGTTCTAGACCTCTGTGTCTTCCTGGACCTCTCTTTAAGTTTCTCATCTTCAATCAGTTGGGTATGAATCATGAGACGAGAAATATCCATGTCATGAACAAGCATAGTGGTACAACACTCTTTCACCAAAAATTCAAACACACCCGAAACGAACTTGCTCATCCTTGCCCTAGAGTCGGCAACTATAGAAGGAGCATATTTTGACAATTGAGTGAACCTCATAGCATATTCTTTCACACTCATGTTTCCTTGCCTCCCTCATCTCAAGAGGAAAGAACCTATCAAGAAAATTAGACTTGAACCTTTCCCATTCTAGGGGACAAGCATCTACCGGTCTTGCTTCTTTCCATTGGTTTAACCCAATTTGAGCAACACCTTTAGTTTGGTAAGTAGCGAATTCTGTCTTTTCCACCGGAGTAACTTCCATAATAGTCAAGACCTTGTAAACCTTATCAAAGAACTCTTGAGGATCTTCCTCAATCTTAGAAACACAGAATTCTTGAGGATTCATCCTAGTGAATCCCTCACTCTAGTTGCCGATGTACACACATTTGGGTTCATGGGGTTCACAACGTCCCTATTGTCTTGGGCCGTAACGGCTTGAGCCAACACTTAAAAAGTAGTCCTAAACTCCACATTCGTCACTTGCTCGGCCAAAGGGTCAACCGAAGCTTGAGGATCTTGAGGAGGAGCTCCTTGACCAATATTTTCTCCCTCGGTCCTTCTAGAAAAAGCTCTTTGAGTAGTCATATCCTATAGACCATCGGGTAAGGATTAGGAGAGAGACCTTATAAATTTAAACTCTATCGCATGACTTAGAGTAATGAAGAAGTGAAGTTTCCTAAACATCTTATAGACTCTTATTCATAAATGTGGTGCGCTTCACACTTATGAACAAGACTTTACTTGACGTGGTTTTGAGACATCCTAGAACCTTTCTAAACCTTGTGCTCTGATTAGCAAGTTTGTCACGACCCAGGGGTACACCCTAGACGTAACATGGCATACAAGACCCCGAGAGGCCTCATATAAACAACTTAACTTTCATAGTCAAGATAATAGAAAGTTGACAAGATTTAAAACATTTCAACAATATCAAAGTTTTATAAAATGAAGCGGAAGACTAATACACTTGTCTCAAAAACCATCTAATACAATAGAATCCTTGGGACACATCCCATACAACAATGTTTAAAAACTAAAATAGAAAGAACATAAGATAGTGGTGGTCATATACTTGAATGCTATGAGTACTCACCAATCTTCAACCTTGCCTCTACTATAGATCCTAGCCATGGGGATAAGAGTCGGGAACGCCGAACCCTACATTTGGATAAGAAATGTAAGCAGGAATATGCGTTAGTACAAGAATATACTAAATATGATAGCTTGCATAAATATCAACATAAACATAAGAGTTAGACAACATAAGTCATAAGCATAATCAATGCACATAATATATCATCATAACATATAAGGAATACTTGTTGAAGTAACATCAGTTCATCCTTACTCATCATGAAAGGCAACTCTAGCAACAATCCAAGCTTATCACCTATCATACTTATCTTAGCTTATCTTTTATAGACATGGGGAATCGCCTCTTGCCTTTCTATAAAGACTCATGGGTATTCGCCTCTTGCCTTACATAAAAGATCATGGGTATTCGTAGCTTGTCTAACTTATGGGATCATGGGTATTCGTCTCCATGCCCAACATCATATGACACAGGTACTCGCTTCCATGTCTTTCTATAAGGATCATGGGTACTCGCCTCCATGTCCAACATTATTATAGGAACGTGGGGCGTCGCCTCTTGTTCAGCATCAAGGAAGAAGGGTAGTTGTCTCTTATTCAATTCTAAGGAATATGGATAATTGCCTCATATCCTTCTCATTTAGAGGTCATTGGTTATCGCCTCTAGCCTAATCAATTTCTTAGTCTTTTAGCTTAGATTCATTTTAGGTGAGCAATCCTTTCAACCTAGAATCATTCAATGTAATAAAGACTTTCACATTCATACATAAACAATTTATGTGGGAATGATCCCTCCACCAATCAATCACATCAATACTCAACAATTAATGCACAGGCTTCACTCTCAAAGCCATTCATATCATAAATCATCATATATGCTGCGATATCAAGCAATTCTAATGTGTCATATTAATCCTATAAGAATACATCTAAACCCATAATTTCTCCTTTCATGGTATATAACCCATCTACATCAATTTCATATTAGAAACATGGGTTAAGCATGGGTACATGTAAATTAATCCTAAAATCATATAATCATATTAATGCATGCATAAACAATCATAACCAATCATTTGGATCAACATTCATCAAGACCCACAACATTAGAAGAAAACCATAACTTAAATTGGGGAATTTCTTCTTTTCAATTGGGGAATCTTGGGGCCTCCATGGATGCAAGGATTTTATGGATGAAAAGCCATCATACCTTACTATCAAAGCCCACAAATTCTTAAGAAATGGTGACTTGACCTTGATCCTAGCTCTAATCCTTTCTTCTTCTTCAAGTTCTAGAGAGAGAAATATTTGGAGAGGAAGAACCCAATTTCTTTTGGTGAGTTTCAGAGAATGACTTGAATGAATGAGTTTTTGGGTTAAAATCACTCATATAGGGCTCATAGGCTTGGGTAAAATGACATAGTATTAATTTAATTAAATATGAAAAAGACCAATAAACCCCTAAACTTAAAACTGTGAACCCCCTTCAGCCAAGGCACCACGGCCCATGAAGGACCACACGGCCCATAGTCGCAGCCGTGGTCCTTGACCAATGGCTTGGCTATTCCACCCTTAGACTCAACTTCCTTCACGCCCCTCTCCACGGCCCATAGTGGGCTTTACGAGCCGTTTAGTGGCTCATGGGAGGATCTTAATTTAGGCAGACTCTTGGGAGCTCATCGCCTAGCCATCACGGCCATCACCACGACCTGTTGTCCCCACCACGAGCCATCTTGGTCGTCGTGGAAGGTGATCTCCACTTGGTCACTCACTCGGAGCTATCACGGGAAGCACCACGCCTCGTGGTGCCCTTCACGGCCCGTATGGGTCCGCTTGAAGGTTGCCCCGGTCATTGCTTTGGCTCATGACCTCTCACTTAACCCCTAGCTTAGACTACTAGATTTTGAGGTGTTACACCTCCAGTCTTGACACTTTTTTCACCTCATTGTTTTCAAAAAAACTTTCCATCACTTGTTCGTTTAGCAACACCATTTGGGACATCATCTTGGCTATCTTGTCATCTCGTTCTTCATTTTATTTGTCGGCCCAAAATTCAAGGGAGACACTTGACCTTCCTTAGTGTACCAATTACGATTGATCTTTTTCATTTCGTTGAGGAGAGTGGATGCTATAGCAAAAAGTTGTTGCTTGATTCCTCCTCGAACAAGCTGGTCAGCCATCCCTTTGTTTACTGAGTTTAGACTCCGATAGAAGTATTGTAGCAACACATTACTCGGAGTTCATGAGTTGGGCACATGAGCAGCAGCTTCTGGAACCTCAACCATGTTTCATGAATCGGTTCCCCATATACTCGCTTAAGTTCTGAATATGATCCCTCAACTTCATCATCTTTGAGGGAGGGAAATTTTTTACATAGAATAGCTCGGTGAGTTTCTCCCAAGAAGTGATTGATTCTCTTGGTAACTTAGCCAACCAGTTCGTTCCTTTCCCCATTAGAGAGAATGGAAACAACCGAAGTCGGACCGACTGTTGTGTGATATTCTCGAAGGCAAATGGACCACACACGTCCATGAAGTTTCGGATATGCTCATAGGGATCCTGATGAGCCAAGCCTCCAAACAAACGCTTCATTTTTAACAGTTGCAACATCCTGCTAGTCACGTGGAATGCAGCATTTCCCACGACCAGAGGTAAACGAAAAGCACCCACACTACCCGATTGAGCTTCATTGACATCATTCAAGTTACCTATGTCATCTTGGTGTCCAAGTTGGCTAGCATTGCTTCCGTTCACACTCATCTCGTCACCTGTTCACGAGCACCCAACAACACATAAAAAAAGTAAGTCGATTCAACTACAAACAAGATTAGATCATAACTAAACTTCAATAAAACAATTCTAAACACCACTCCCCGTTAGCGGCGCCATTTTTGATAGAGGTCAACTATATTTCATCCAATTCTAAGTGTAGGCAAGTGCAATCTAGTATAAACCCAACGAAGAGTTGGGGTCGATCCCATAGGAAGTGATACGGTAGAGAATTCAATTACGAAGTGAAAGACGTGACCTAATTTGTTGTAGGAATATAATTTATCAAAATAATTAAAGAAAATTGTAGGGGTTGACATCTGATGTAAAATGGGGGGATTAGGATTGTCAATTAACAACTACGAAAACAGGGGAGTATTCAAGTAGAGAGTTATCCTTAGGGATGTAATCGATTAATTGCCAATTTCGCTATACGGGTGATTACTAATTACTGAAAGTCGTTGAATCTTAGTGGGTAGGCTAGGCTTTAGATGTAATAGCCATCTCTCGTTCAACTATCACGATTCATGCGAGTTCTCTCAAACCCCGACAAGCATAACAATTAACAACCCAAAACCTTAATTAATCTACGCTCTCGAGCTAGATTGGTAGGATCAAATTAAGTCTCACTTTCTCAAGCAAAATCCACAACAACTCAATCACTACAATTATCAATTGATAACTTTAATTCTACACCCTCTTTCTCAAGCAAGCAAAGAAGGCTAGGCTAGAATTATATTTGTAACTACAATTCATGAAATAAAACTCAGTTATCAATTGAACCCACTTCAAAGAAATAATTAATTCAGTAAATACTAACACCCATATGCTAATTTAGACAATTGATCACATAATCAAACCCCCAAGAATGGGGGTTTCAGCCAAACATTATAAAATGCAAGAAAATATTACCAACTATGTTCTCCATCAGGTGGGTACTGAAATTCTAGTCTTCACAATGCTTGAAATCAACTTAAAATAAAAATCCAACTTGAAATTCTCCTCAAAAACTACTAAGAACAGTGTTTTTGCTTAAAAAACCCCTCTTTCACTTTTCAAAATTCAATTTATATGTTCCAAGATTTTTTCCTTCGGGATCACTCAGCGGAATAAGTCGAGAGTCGCCAACCTGGCGACGCAAAAAATGCTCCTATCCATCGCCTTTTTGGCTTGAGTCTTCACCCTTTCTTTGTTCTGATTTTATGCAATCGAAGTCGGGCTCACCGACCTAGTTGGCGATGCGCCAATTGTCCCTTCTTATCGCCCTTTTTGCTTGCATCTTCACTAATCACTCGGTAACATTACCCGAGTTGGAGATCCTTCGAAGATCTAATCGGTGCGTCGCAGAAAGGTATGTTCCACCACCGAGTTACTTTGTCCAAGGGGTGGCACGCTGTAACTTAAGGCGAGCTGAAGGACCACTTGACGGGTCACCGAGTGGTCTTGGCGATGCTCAACCTTACTTTTCTTCAACTGGTTCAGCTTTTCTGCTCCCTTTTGCTTGGTAATGTCCTTGCCTTGCTCTTTTGCCTTCATAACTGGAAATTAACACATAAACATCAGTTTAGGGCATAAGATATGCAATGACGACACTAAACTATTATTATTAAGCCCTATTTGAGTCAAAATCCCACACTCATCAACTATTCGAACATCACAATGCTTCAAAAAGGATTTTTGGAAAGTAGGTTGGGATAATTTGTCTCAAGAGGCTTCTTTTGGTTATCAAAAAATAAGTTAGTCTTAATTCGTGCAAACATACATTCACACCCTCACAAGGTAGTAATAAAAGGGTTTATGGAAAATTTTGCTTTCTAATTGATTTTTCCCACAAGATCAATTCGCAAATTCACCTAGATTCAATCAATTGGACTAACAAGGAAAATTCTAGGAATCCACATGCATGTTTTCAAGTAAAGCTCACCACACATGATACTTCAAATTACACATATCTAGCACATCCTAAAAATTTCAAAAGTGCACATGTGATGTTCATTGGAAGGCTCACATCCAAATGTTGCTAGTCAACAAATGATTCAAAGATATCACTCAAAGGTGTAACAACTGATAACACTCAACTACACATCATCCGATTCTGAGTGTAGGCGGTTGCTAACAAGAATAAACTCAACTAAGAGTTGGGGTCGATCCCACGGGGAGTGATAAAGTAAAGAATTTGTTTACGAAGTAAAATGGTGTTCTAATCATTTGTAGGAGTAGACATTTTCAAAACAAATAAAGTAAATGGCACGGTGTTGACAATTAATGTCAAATGGGGGAATTTGAGTGAAAAAGTAATACCTATGAACAACCGGGAGTAAACAAGTAGAGGTTATTTCTTGGGTGTGTGATCAATTGAATGCCAATTTCACAAAATCGGTGATTTTTATTTACTAGAAGTCGTTGAATCTTATTGGGTATGGTAGGCTTTAGGTGTATTATACATTTCTCAATCAACTACAACGAATCAAGAAAGTTCTCTCGAACCTCGACAAGCACAACACATGTAAACAACCCAATACCTCACTCAATCTACTTTTTCAAGCTAGATTACTAGGATTGATTTCACACCCACTTTCTCAACCTAAGTCTACAATAACCCAATCACCAGAATCATCAATCAGTAGTTTTAACTCTAATACTTCTTTCTCAAACAAGCTTAGAATGATAAACTAGAACTATATTGGAAACTACAATTCATCAATATAAACTCAACTATTGATTGAACCCACTTCAAATTAACAATAAAATCAGTAAATACTAACACAAATAAGATAATTGAATCATTCAATGTAACACCCCGGAAACTAGTAGGCTTAACTAGAGCTTATCGTAAGGTTAGAGTCGTAAAATTTGCTTCTCGTACTTAGAATGAGGGGTTTAGGGGTTATACATCAAGGTACGACCCCCCAAGAACCAACCAAGGGTCCTTGAGGAGGAACCTAGAACTCCCCTCAAAACTCCCAAAAATCGTGACCCATAGAGGGACCTACACCCCGTAGGGTGGTCCACGCTCCGTGGGAGGAGGTTCATTGGTCAAGGGCCAAATTTTGGAGTCCCAGTCCCAAACTCATGCCCCATCAGTACGAGTTGTGGGTCAGTCCACACCCCGTAGGTGGTGGTCGTGGATTGGGCCTGGGGACTGCTTTTTGGCGGCTTAAGTTAGGGGTAGTCTAGGTAATTCCTATTGTAGTTAGTATTAAGTGAAGTCATTTTGTATAGTTTTAATTCACCTATATAAGCCTTTTTAAGTCATTAACCAACCCATTTACTTCATAAAATCCCAAACCCAAATCAATAACCAATTTTTCCCCAAAATCCTCTCTCTAGAACTCCAAGGAAGAAAAAGAAGAAATATGAAGCTAGGGTTGAAGAATAAAGATTTTCTCCTCAAATTCGTGGGAATTCTTAAATAAGGTATGGTAGCTCTTCATCCATGGGTAGCCTTCACCCATGGAGCCCCTTCAAAACCCCCAATTTCAAAGTTAGAAAAGACAAAAGTTAGGGTTTGACTTCAATCTCATGGATTCCCTTCAAATTTGTTTTAAAATGTTGAATTATGTTTGTTTATGGATATATTGATGATTTTACATGATTTTAAATTGAATTCCTCAAGAATCCATGAATTAGCCTATTTTCTCAAATTGGATATCAAAGTATGGTATGAATTGATGCAAGTAGAATGTTATAGAATTATTAATGTAATGAATTCATTACTTGAATTATGTTATCATCTATATCTAATGTAGTAATTCTAGATATATTGATGAATTATGATCCATGGTCCTTGAAGGGCAAAGTATAAGAATTATGCATGATTATGAGATATATGTATATGCTTTATGAACACTTTAAGAGTAAGTGATTATGATTATGATAATGTTGTTGTGTTTATTGAAAGGATATTCTCACCTATTGAATCTATGAGCTATCGTATGAATGATGTTGGATTGATTTTTGATGCATTCTTCCATAATAATGAACTCAAGTAATGAAATGATAAGTACTCTGTGGGGGAATAATACTAAGCATCGAGTGGATATTGATTGAGAAGGAAGCTCATACATGAGTTGAGGTGGGGTTTCTAGTAGCAATCTCTTGAGATGGAAGCCCATAAGTGAGTTGATCCGGGGTATCTAGTAACAATCTCCTTATCCTACTATGTGCCCTCATAGGTTTTTAACTAGTGGATCCACCTAAGCTAAATTAATGGTTCTACCTTAGGCAAGTAGGAAACCCTTTTCAGTGTGGGTAACACCGGATTCCATGATTTTCTCACATGGTCTATGTCGGTTAAGGCTTACCCCTACAATAAATGGTTATGAACTATGACTCCTTAAGAAGCACTACTTAGTGTGGGTGGGGGAATGGGACTTCATCCATAAATTGCACAACTAGTCTTTGAGAGTAGTGATGGTGTGTTCCTCTTATGTTATGAAGGTTTATTAAAATGATGTATGCTTAATATGGATTGTTGCTATGAGTTGCTTTTCCTTGATGTGACTTATTAAAGGTGAATGTTTCCCTGTCTATGAGTATGAACAAAGGATGAGATCAAAGAATGGTAAGTATGATTATGGTGGCCTAAAATGGGTACTTAGCATAGATGGGATTATGGGATCTTATCTATCCATTGCACAAGTATAACTTAGAGTTACTTATGAGATGGTTCTATTATGCTATGATGATCTATTTGTTGAATATGCTTATGACTTGTGCATTTACACTAAAGTTCATGATGATTTTCAAACATGGAAAAGTGCATGCTTTTCAACTAAAATGTCCTTTTTAGCATGTTTTCAAGGTTTTTATACATGGCTATCATACTTAGTACATTTTTGTAGTAACCCATATTTTTCTACATTTTTCTATAAGTGTAGGCTCCGGTTCTTAAGGAGATCTTCTATTGGTTCAAGGTTGGATCGACTATTCTCCTAGCTTGTGGTGAGTCCTCAAGATTCGAGGACGTATGAGTCATTTGTAGTTCCTTTCTAGTTATTTCATTTTAGGACTAAATTGTAATGGTTGTGTCCCTATTTGATTCAAAGATTGTATTATATGGATATAATGATACAAGTATAGATTTTCGCTTGCTTTTATAAAAGACTTTGATTGTATGGATAAAGTTTTAAGATTTCTGCATCATTTCTTTTATCATATGTTATTATATGCTAAGGGACTTTTATGAGACCTTTCGGGGTTGAGTACGCCTTGTCACATCTAGGGGGTACTCGTAGGTCGTGACAAACTTTGTAATCAGAGCACAAGGTTTAGAATGATTCTAGGATGATGTCTCATAAGCCACGTCTAGTAGAGTCTTGTTCATAGTGTGAAACGCGCCATATTTATGAATGAGAGGCTATAAGATGTTTAGGAAACTACACTTCTTTCATTACTCTTAAGTCGTGCCATAGAGTTTAACTCTATGAAGTCCCTCTCCTAATACTTCTCTTGTGTCTTCAGGATATGAATACGTGAAGGTCTAACGCTAGAAGGGTGGAAGAGGAGAATGTGAATCAAGGAGCTCCACCTCAAGATAATCAAGCTCCGATTGATCCCATGGTTGAGAATGCGACCCGTGAGGAATTTAGGTCAATTATCCAAATGTTGGCCCAAGCCATGACGGCTCAACCTCAAGCCGTAACAACTCAAGCCCAAGCTATGACGGCCCAAGCTAAAAGAGAGATTGTAGCTCCTGTGAACCCTAATATGAATTCCACGGATTCTAAAGTAAGGGATTTTGCTAGAATGAGCGCCCCCAAGTTTCATGGCTCCAAAGTGGAAGACGATCCTCAAGAATTTGTGGATGAGGTTTACAAAATACTAGATATCATGGGGGTGACTTCGGGAGAGAAAGCGAAGTTAGCCGCTTACCAATTGAAGAGTGTGGGTCAAGTATGGTATAAGCAATGGAAGGATGAGACCCCAATGGGAGCGGGTCCCATAGAGTGGGAGATGATTAAATTCACGTTCCTTGATAGGTTCTTTCCCCTATATTTAAGGAAGGCTAAGATGCAAGAGTTCATTAACCTTAAGCAAGGTAGTATGAGTGTTAAGGAGTATGCCTTGAAATTTACCCAACTATCCAAGTATGCTCAATTCTAGTAGCGGATTCAAGGGCTAAGATGAACAAATTTATGATGGAAGTTTCCGACATGGTTGAAAAAGAATATCGTATGGTAATGCTTGTTGATAACATGAGTATCTCACGTCTTATGGTATATGCCTACCAAATTAAGGAGCCAAAGCTTAAGAGAAAGAATAGGGAGGTAAAATAGCTAGGTACGATGACCAAGGTCAACCAAGGTTCAAAAAGAGGTTCTCCAACAAAGATTCCTCCAAAAATTCTTCAAGGATCAACAAGGATAGGGTGTCTAACCCTAAATCTCAAGGAGGAAATAGAGGCGGCTATTTTTTTGAGAGGTCTACATGTGCCAAATGTGGAAAGGAACATACGGGTAAGTTCCTAGCCGGCACAGATGGTTGCTTTGGGTGTAGAAAGAAAGGTCACAATATGAGGGATTGCCCAATGCTTATGGAAAAAGGGAGAGATGCCAAGCAAGCTTATCTTAGAGGTCCAAACCCAATGCTCCAAATTATGGTCGCTTCTATG
The DNA here is from genome assembly GCA_029582245.1 of Solanum etuberosum. Classification (NCBI taxonomy): domain Eukaryota; kingdom Viridiplantae; phylum Streptophyta; class Magnoliopsida; order Solanales; family Solanaceae; genus Solanum; species Solanum etuberosum. Next base: position 22,545 of record JAJONR010004484.1, read on the forward strand.
CACTCTGGTCTAGAAAGGACCAAGAAGGCTCTCCGGATGAAGGCACCGGTATGTGATAGTTCCCTATAGATGTAAATGTTTTATTAGACAATGAGTTTTTAGTTATGCTTAGGATTTCATGAAAGAAGTAGTACTTGAGGATTTAGTAGGGCTTCCTCCCAAGGGGGAGATGGTGTGCTTAAATAGCAAGGTTGTTGAGAGTCCCGATATCCTCATCTCCTTCTTCTATTCCTATTCTAGTTTGAGACAAAGAGTTTCTCTTGGCTTGTTTTATGTTTTGCATTCATGTGTATTTTAGAAATTTCCATGATCTGCTTATGTTATTCATGTTCTTGAGAAGTTCATGATTAGTGATAAAATGAGTTTTCATGATTTATGTGTTCCTCATGTTGTTGTGCATTTAGTATTAGTTGCCTATATGCTTCATGAGATGAATTGTCAAACATGCTTTAGTATGCCTTTGAGAGTAATTGCATAATTTACTTCATGATTATTATGTTGGGCATGCTTTGAGTTGGAGAAGGTAGTTCCTCCTATGAATTTGAGAAATGTTGAAGTTTTCATGCATAATGGGTTGTTAGATGTAGTTCCTACTTTCTTATGTTACATTGAGTATGTTAAGATGGAGTTGATGTTTCCTCCTTTGAATTGTGCATTATTTTGATGTTTCATGCATGATGGGATGCTAGTCTTGAGTCTTTAATTTCTTAAGGTGTCTAGATCGTCATTCGAGGAAGAAATTTCCCAAGGGGGAGATAATGTAACACCCCAGAAACTAGTAGGCTTAACTAGAGCTTGTCGTAAGGTTAGATTCATAAAAAAATTCTTCTCGTACTTAGAATGAGGGGTTTAGGGGTTAAAGGTCAAGGTACGACCCTCCAAGGACAAACCAAGGGTTCTTGAGGAGGACTCTAGAACTCCGCTCAAAACTGCCCAAAACAGTGACCCACGAAAGGACTTACGCCCCGTAGGGTGGTCCACGCTCCGTGGGAGGAGGTTCGTCATTCAAGGGCAGAATGTTGGAGTCCCAGTCCCCAAACCACGCCCCACAAGAATGGGCCGTGGGTCAGTCCACGCCCCGTAGGTGGTGGTCATGGATGGGGCCTAGCGGACTGCTTTTTGGCGGCTTAAGTTAGGGGTAGTCTAGGTAGTTCCTATTGTAGTTAGTATTAAGTGAGGTCGTTCTGTATAGTTTTAATTCACCTATATAAGCCTTTTTAAGTAATTAACCAACCCATTCACTTCATAAAATCCGAAACCCAAATCAATAACCAACTTTTCCCCAAAATCCTCTCACTAGAACTCCAAGGAAGAAGAAGTAGAAAGGTAAAGCTAGGGTTGAAGAATCAAGCTTTTCTTCTCAAATTCATGGGAATTCTTCAATAAGATATGGTAGCTTTTCATCCATGGGTAGCCTTCACCCATGGAGCCCCTTCAAAACCCCCAATTTCAAAGCTAGAAAACCCAAAAGTTAGGGTTTGACATCAATCTCATGGATTCCTTTCAAATTCGTTTTTAAAGGTTGAATTATGTTTTTTATGGATATATTGATGAATTTACATGATTTTAAGTTGAATTCATCGAGAATCCATGAATTACCCTATTTTCTCAAATTGGATCTCAAAGTGTGGGTATGGATTGATGCAAGTCGAATGTTATAGAATTATGAATGTAATCAATTGATTACTTGAATTATGTTATCATCCATGTCTAATGTAGTAATTCTAGATGTATTGACGAATTATGATCCATGGTCCTTGAAGGTTAAAGTATGAGAATTATGCATGATTATGAGATTTATGTACATGCTTTATTAACACTTTAAGAGTAAGTGATTATGATTATGATAATGTTGTTGTGTTGATTGAAAGGCTATTCTCACCTATTAAATCTATGAGCTATCTTATGAATGATGTTGGATTGAGTGTTGATGCATTCTTCCATAACAATGAACTCAAGTAATGAAATGATAAGTACTCCGTGGGGAATAATGCTAAGCATCAAGTGGGTTTTGATTGATATGGAAGCTCATACGTGAGTTGAGGCGGGGTTTCTAGTAGCAATCTCTTGAGATGGATTCCCATATGTGAGTTGAGCCGGGGTTTCTAGTAGCATTCTCTTGAGATGGATTCCCATACGTGAGTTGAGAAGGGGTATCTAGTATCAATCTCCTTATCTTATAACTATGTGCCCTCATAGGTCTTTAGCTACTAGATCCACCTAAGCTAAGTTAATGGTTCTACCTTAGGCAAGTAGGACACCCTTTTCAGTGTGGGTAACACCGGATTCCATGATTTGCCCACATGGTCTATGTCTGTTGAGGCTTACCCATAATTAATGGTTATGAACTATGGCTCCTCAAGAAGAACTACTTAGTGTGGGTGGGGGTATTGAACTTCATCCATGAATTTCCCAAATAGGCTTTGAGAGTAGTTATGGTGTGTTCCTCTTATGTTATGACGGTTTATGAAATGATGTATGCTTAATGTGGATTGTTGCTATGAGTTGCTTTTCCTTGATGTGACTTATTAAAGGTGAATGTTTCCTTGTCTATGAGTATGAACAAAGGATCAGATGAAAGAATTGTAAGTATGATTATGGTGGCCTAAAAGGGGTACTTAGTATAGATGGGATTATGGGATCTTATCTATGCATTGAACAAGTATAACTTAGGGTTACTTATGAGATGGTTCTATTATGCTATGATGATCTATATGTTGAATATGCTTATGACTTGTGCTTATACAATAAAGTTCATGATGATTTTCAAACATGGTAAAGTGCATGCTTTTCAACTAAAATGTCCTTTTTAGCATGTTTTCAATATTTTTATGCATGGCTATCATACTTAGTGCATTTTTGTACTAACCTATATTTTTCTACATTTTTATATAAGTGTAGGCTCCGGTTCTTAAGGTGATCTTCTATTGGTTCAAGCTTGGATTGACTATTCTCATAGCTTGTGGTGAGTCCTCAAGATTCGAGGACGTATGAGTCATTTGTAGTTACTTTCTAGTTATTTCATTTTCGGACTATATTGTAAGGGTTGTGTCCCTATTTGATTCAAAGATTGTATTAGATGGCTATAATGAGACAAGTCTAGACTTCCGCGTGCTTTTATAAAAGACTTCGATTGTATGGATAAAGTTGTAAAATTTCCACATCATTTCTTTTACCTTATGTTATGATATGCTAAGGGGCTTGTATGAGACCTTTCGGGGTTGAGTTCGCCTTGTCACATCTAGGGTGTACTCCTGGGTCGTGACATTCAATCACATAATAATACCCCCAAGAATGGGGGTTTTAGCCACACATAATAAAGAGCAAAAAATCATTACCAACTATGTTTTACATCAACTTGGGCAACAATCCACAAGTCCTCAAAATGATCAAATTGAATTCAAAATCAAATAAACCCTAAATCTGTACTCAAAAGGTGTAAGAACAATGTTTAGAATATTAGGGATAAAAAAAAAACAAAAACTGGACAATGTGGGAACTCTCAAGAACTTCAGAACTCCTTTTTCTTCTTTTAAAAATTGCATTTATACGTTCTAAGAATTTCGGCTTCGGAGCCACTCGGCGAAATAAGTAAGGCTTTTCTGACCAGGACGGTGATGCGTCGAGTGCTCCTTTCCATCGCCTTCTTGGGTTGGCTTTTCACCACTCATTTTCTATAACTTTAGGCGATAAAAGTCGACCTCGCCGATCCGTTCGGCACATCGCCGAACCATCAGTTTTCTCGCTGAGTTGGTCTTGTCCATGGGTTGGTCTGCTCGATCTTTTAGAGGGATGAAGGTCTACTCGGCGACTCTCCGAGTGGAGTTGGCGAGACCCAACATAGCTTTTCTTTAGCTCTTTCAGTTTTTTTGCTTCTTTTTGCCTGGTAATGCCCTTGCCTTGCTCTTTGCCTTCATTGCGGCAAATTAGCATTTTAACATCAGTTTAACCCATAAAATAAGCATTGAGGACACTAAACTTTGAATATTGAGACCTAAATGAGTCGAAATCCCCGACTCATCAATACCCCCAACTTAAAGTTTAGCTTGTTATGAAGTAAAACAAAAGTTCAATCAGTTCAACAAAGATGTCTACAAGTAGTGCTACTCAAGACTCAACATGCATGCACACGAGGTTCGATCTACCCAGGCAATGTTCAATTGTGCACTACAAGTTTCAAACTGTGACTAGGCATCATCAAAGAGAAATCAAGCTCACAATGCTTCCTTCAAATGCAAATTAAAGCTTAACAAAAGTATTTGAATGCGCTCACATCAAGAATGATTCCATGCCCACACAAAGCTCATCAAAATTTATGAATTAAGGAATGAAAAGCAACTCTCACACTCTCAAAGATAAACACATGCATTTTCTACACATAGGCTTTCCCGTAGTTTCCGATCAACATGACATTAAGCTCAATCAAGATAACTAAGGTCTTTAAAGTCTTATAACGGGGCTGAGGGTAAAGGTATGATCACTTTGGGTTAGTGACTTCTACCTTCATGAAGCATGGCTAGCATTTCACTTTTTCTCCTTTTCTTTCACTCTTTCTGATTTTCACAATCCACCCTATGTTCATTTAAGCATGATTCATTGGATACCCCTTTTTTTATCCATTGCATAAGCTTCATTGTAACATTCTTTTTCAATCTTTTTCTTCTCTTCTTTTTTTATATGGAGGGGTTCCATTTTTTTCTACACAATCCATTAAGGGTAAATTTTTCACAAACTTCTTGACTTTCCTCTTTTTTCACCACACCCACAACTTAGGCTTTTGGCCTAAGTTGGCTATTCAAATGAACTAATGCTTCATCAAAGTTTAAGGTGATGGGGAAAGAGGCCGACTGTGTTCAAGTTGCATCCAAAGAAAAGGTTAGACTCAAATGTTGTCAAGCTAGGTTCAGTCTCACAAGGTGGTCACAAAAAGTTATAATAGTGATTTGGTTCACTCTCAAAAACATGTGCCTAAGATCATCTCTATCATTCACCTATATTAGTCGATTTGACCAGCGCGGCAAGTTCTAGGTATTACCAAGCACATATTTAGAGACAATCTCCCCACACACGGCATTCAACACAATCATCAATCAATATTCTACAAATTTAGCTCACGTGCAATGACCATCAGAAGATCTATTTCAACAATCAGCCAGTCACAATAAGATGCTAAAAGTTCACACATGAATTATGCAACTCAAAATTTTCCTCATTAAAATCGCACAAACATATAGTTCAATCAAGAGCTTTATTCAAGTCATTACTATTGATTGCAACCGATACTCAAATATGCAAGAGAACAAAATACGTATGAAGATACTACACCGGCAGTGACGCCATTTTTGATAACGCTCAACTACACTTCATCTGATTCTAAGTGTAGGCGGTCACTAACAATTATAAACCCAACTAAGAGTTGGGGTCGATCCCACAGGGAGTAATAAAGTAAATAATTTGATTACACAGTAAAATGGTGTTCTAATCGCTTGTAGGAGTAGACATTTTCGAAACAATTAAAGTAAATGGTAAGGGTTTTACAATTAATGTTAAATGGGGGGTATTTGAGTGAACAATTAACAACTACGAACAATCGGGAGTAAACAAGTAGAGGAAATTTCATGGGAGTGTGATCAATTGAATGCCAATTTCGCAAAATGGGTGATTATTATTGATTAGAAGTGGTTGAATCTTAGTGGGTAGGCTAGGCTTTAGGTCTAATAGCCATTTCTCAATAAACTATCACGAATCAAGCGACTTTCCTCAAACTTTTTCAAGCTAGATTAGTAGGATTGAATTCATACCCACTTTCTCAAGCTAAGTCTACAATAACCCAATGACCACAATCAACAACCAATAATTTTAACTCTAAAACTTCTTTCTCAAGCAATCTTAGAATGCTAAACTAGAACTGTATTTGTAATTACAATTCATCAATTAAAATACAACTATTAATTGAACCCACATAAAATCCACAATAAAATCAATAAATACTAATAGCCATAAGCTAATTGAGACACTCAATCACATAATCACATCCTCAAAAATGGGGGTTTTATCCAAACATAATAAAGAGCAAGAAATTGTTACCAACTACTTTTTCCATCAGCTTGGGCAACAATCCACAAGGCTTCAAAATGCTCAATTTGAATTTAAAATCAAATAAACCCTAAAACTCTACTAAAAAAGGTGTAAGAACAATGTTTAGAATGATAGGGATCAACAAAACCCAGAACTGGACAATGATGGAACTCTAAAAAACTCAAGAACTGCATTTTTTTCTTTTGAAAATTGCAGTTATACGTTCTCAGAATTTCAGCTTTGGAGTCACTCGGTGAAATTAGTCGGGCTTCGCCGACCAGGTCGGTGATGCGCCGAGTTCTCCTTTCCATCGCCTTCTTGGCTTGGCATTTCACCACTCATCTTCTGTAACTTTAGGCGATAAAAGTCGACCTAACCGATCCGTTCGACGCATCACCGAACCATCAGTTTTCTGGCTGAGTTTGTCTTGTCAATGAGCTGGCCTGCTGGAACGTTTGGAGGGCTGAATTTCCACTCAGCAAATCGTCGAGTGGAGTTGGCGAGTACCAGCCTTACTTTTTTTAGCGCTTTCGCTCATTTTTACACGGTAATTTCCTTTCCTTGCTCTTTTTCCTTCTTAATTTCAAATTAGCATTTTAACATCAATTTACAACATAAAATAGGCATTGAGGACACAAAAACATTGAATAATGAGCCCTGAATGAGTCGAAATTTGTGACTCATCAACACCCCAACATAAACTTTTGCTTTTCCTCAAGTAAAAACACAAGATCAATCGGTTCAACAAAGATGTCTACAAATAGTGCTCCTCAAGACTCAACATGCATCCACACAAGTTTCGATTTACCCATGCAATATTCAATTCTCCACTACAAGTTTCAAACTTTGACTAGTCATCATCTAAGAGAAATCAAGCTCACAATGCTTGCTTCAAATGTAAATTCAAGCTTAACAAAAGTATTGAATGACCTCACATCAACAACGATTCCATGCCCACACAAAGCTCATAAAAAATAATAATTAAAGAATCAAAAGCAAGTCTCACACTCTCAAAGATAAACACATGCATGATTTTACCCATAGGCTTGCCTGTATTTTCCAATAAGCATGATATTAAGGTCAATCAACATCACTATGGTCTTTTAAGGCTTGTAACGGAGCTGAGGGTAAAGGTATGATCATTTTTGCTTTGTGACTTCTAACTTCATGAAGAATGGCTTGAATTTCACTTTTTCTCCTTTTCTTTCACTATTTTTGATTTTCACAATCAACCCTAAGTTCATTTAAGCATGATTCATTGGATACCCCTTTTCTTTTATCCATTGCATAAGCTTCATTGTAACATTATTTTTCAATCTTTTTTTTCTTTTTCTTTTCTTCCCTTTTTTTTAATATGGAAGGGTTCCATATTTTTCAACACAATCCATCAAGGGTAAATTTTTCACTAACTTCTTGACTTTCCTCATTTTTTACCGGACTCCCAACTTAGGCTTTTGGCCTAAGTTGACTATTCAAACGGATGAATGCTTCATGAAGGTTTTAGGTGATGGGAAAAGAGGTCTTCATGTTTCATCCAAAGAAAAGATTAGGCTCAAATGGTGCCAAACTAGGTTCACACTCTCACAAGGTGGTCACAAAAAGGTATTATAGCGATTTGGTTCACTCTCCAAAATTCGTGCCTAAGATCATCTCTATCATTCGCCTACATTAGTCGATTGGACGAACGAGGGAAGTTCATGGTATTACCAAGCATATATTTCGAGAGAATCTCCCCACACATGCCATTTAACACAATCATCAATCAAGATTCTACAAATTTAGCTCGCGTGCAATGATCATCACAAGATACATTTCAACAATTAGCCAGTCCCAATGAGATGCTAAGAGTTAACACATGACTTCTGCAACTCAAATTTTGCCTCATTAGAATTGGACAAACATATCATTCAGTCAGGAGAACTATTCAACTCATAGGTATTGATCACAGCAGATACTCAAATATGCAAGAGAATAAAATAGGTATGAAGATACCACCCCGCCAAACAAAACCTAACATTGTCCTCAATGCGAATATAACAAATGTAGCTAAAAGGACAAGCAAGCAAAGATTGTTGAATGAAAAGATTAGAGTAAGAAGACGCTTCACTTCACGCCCAGTCAATGAGTAGGTGCCAGGAGCGCCGAACTATTAGGCGAGTCGCCAAGTTGGAATAGGCTCGCTGAACTTTCTAGAAAGATTTTCTACCAAATTTGAGCAAAAAGGTGAGCTAAGTCGGGCTCGCCGACTAGTTCCCCTGTGCGCTGAAAGTGTTTGCATCTCGTCGAGGTTTCTAGAACAAGCCCCAAAGTTGGCCTTAAAGTGGGTGATTCATTTGGGCGATCAGAGGTCTGAGTGGCGATGCACCTAAAGGGTTAGGCCACCGCCAATTTGTCGTTATGTCAGAAATGAGGATTTTACCATACACATTCAGCAAACGTTATTCAAAAATAACTAAAACTTGGGTTTCCTCCCAAGAAGCGCCTTATTTAACGTTGTGGCACGATGTGGAAATGCGCTAAAACATCTTCTAAAACCACCACTTCATTTATCGAGACATCAAGACATTCTTCAAATTAGATCTTCAGGCATTGCCCATTCATTTTAAATGTTGACCCTTCTTTGTTTTCAACCTCAATCGCCCCATTTGTGAACACTCGAGTTAGTTTACATGGGCCTGACCACTTTGATTTGAGCTTACCCAGAAAGATTCTCAAACGAGAGTTAAAAAGTAAAATAAGATCGCCAACTTTAAAATCTCATCGGACGATTTTTGCATGTCACGACCCAGGGGTACCCCCTAGATATAACATGGTGAATAGAGCCTCGAAGGACCCCATACAAGCCACTTAGCTTTCATAACATAAGAATTAGAACAATAAAAGTTAAACAATAGTCCATATCCAATAATTTTTATAAAAGATAAGCGGAAGTCTAAACACTTGTCTCATTAATCATGTACAAAAGTGAAATACAAGAAAAGGAACTAAAACAATGAAAGTTCATCCTCGAAGTATGAGGACTCACCAAACCTCGGAAATCACTCCAGTGAACCTCTACCCATAAAACTGATGACCCAGACTGTCAGACCCTACAATTGGGGAAATGTAGTCAAGAGTATGCGTTAGTACAAAACAATGTACCTAGTATGATAGTTATGCATAAAACATTTAAATCATGCTAAAAAAGGACATGTCATTTCATGACATTCAATTGACCAAGTTAAAACATGATATAAAAGGGTTAGAAAATATAAGTGATAAAACCATGGTCAATGCAAGCTAACATCATCTTTAAAACCTTTGAACTATATGTGATACTTCTTGAAGTAAACTTTATTCATTATTAATGTGGGGGATTAGCCTTAACCGACATAGAGACCATGTGAGCTATAACATGATCCCCCGGTGTCTCCCACACAGAAAAAGGGTTGTCCTACTTGCCTAGGTAAGGACCATGAAATTCTAGCTTAAGTGGATCCACTAGCTAATGTCTATCCAAACAATCATTCTATAGGGGCACATAGGTATGGTATAAGGAGATTTCTTCTAGAAACCCGACCTCTACTTAAGGGAGAGCTTCCATCTCAATATCCTCTCGATGCGAAGAATAAATCCCACGGAATAGTCATTTCTTCTCATTTTTATTATTCATGGAAAGGCACGTTATCTTGCAAATCAAAGGTAAGTCATCATCCATGGAGGGGTATCATTTAATAATCAATCCAAGCTAAGTTCATTAGGATAGCTCTTAATCTTCGATTTAATTAGGTGAGAAAGCCTTTCAACCTTAGAATCTTTATAATGTGAGAAAACCTTTCACATCTTACTCTTATGTGTATATGATAAAATACTTTCAATAACACATCATGATCATAATCATTGATAATTTACTCTCAAAGCATCCTTAAAACATTTGCATAGATTTCATAAGAAACAGCGTAATTCCATAATTCACCTTTGAAGGTTCAAAACCCACTTTCAATCATCAACACTTAGAAAATATGGGTTACATATGGATTTGATCATAAATTCATGTAAAGCTAGCAATACATGCTCAATTTCATAAATTTCTTCCTTTACAATCAAAATCCCACATCATATGATTCATAACTTGAAAACATGGGGTTTACATGGGTTCATGGGGAAATCATCATAAAATCATAGTATTTAATTAATTCATGCATAAAATATCATAATCCAATCATTCAAATCAATAATCAAAATAACCCATGACAATTGAAGAAAACTCTAACTCAATTAGGGAATTCTAACTTTGAAATAGAGGAATTTGGGAACTCCATGAATGGAAGAAATCCATGGATGACCACTATCATACCTCAAATCCAAATGCGTATCTTCAATGGAGGAATTGAGACTTGACCTATACCCTAGCTTGAATCCTTTCTTCTTCTTCAAGTTTCTAGAGAGAGAAATATTGTGGGGAGAAGAACTTTGATTTTCTCTTGGGTTTTGGAAATAATGACTTGAATGGGTGAGTTTTGGGGTTAAAATCACTTATATAAGGTTCCTATGCTTGGACAAAATGACATAGCTTTGATTTAAATAAAACTGGAAAAGACCCAAAAACCCTAAACTAAAACTGTCGAATCACCACCACGGGGGGTACAACGGCCCGTCAAGGGTCATACGACTTGTAGTGGTGACCGTGGTCCCTTGACCAGTGGCCTGGTTTGCCACCACATGCCCAAAAAACCCTAACTTAAGACCACGACCTCTCCCACAGCCTGTGGTGGCCTTCACGAGCCATTAAGTGGCTCGTGGGAGGGTCTATCATTTTGGGCAGTTTTGGGAGCTCACTGCCTAGCTCACCACGCCATTCACCACGACCCGTGGTCCCCATCATGAGCCGTCATGGTGATCTTGGGAGGTGAGAGGTGAGCAGTGCTTAGTGAAGGCTGTCCAAACTACCTTCCTTGGCTCTTGCCCTCTCACTTAACCCTAGCTTAGCCTACTAGATTCCGAGGTGTTACATTTTCTACCCCTTGGGAACATTCGTCCTTAAATAGATTTCTAGACACCTCTTGAAAGAAAAGACTCGATACTAGCAGCCCATCATGCGTGCAATCTCATTAAAATGCACAAAACCAAGGAGGAAACATCAACTCCAAGCTAAACATACTCAATGCATCATAAAAAAAGTAGGAACTAGACCTAACAAAATAATATGCATGAAATTTCAAAATTTCTCATGTCCAAGAAGGAACTACCATCTCAAAGCTAAAAGCATGATCAACACAATCTCATGGAGCCTATATACAATTCGTTCTCAAAAAGCATAGCTAAAGAATGTTTAACAACTCATCTCATGAAGTCTATAGGCAACTCATACTGAATGCACAACAACATGAGAAAAATCAATCATGTAAACTCATTTTCTTTCAAAACATAAGTTTTTTACGAACATGCATAAAATAAGGAAATCATGGGAACACCTCAAACACCTGACTCCCAAACAAATGACAAACCAAGAGGAACTCATTACCTCAAGCTAGAGTAGGAGTAGAAGGAAAGAGATGGGGATATCGAGACATCATATCAGCCTCGGCCTCCCAAGTAGCACCCTTAATTAAATGATTCGTTCACAATACTTTCACGGAAACAACTTCCTTGTTTCTCAACTTCATAACTTACCGGTCTAAAATCTCAACCAGGACTTCCTCATAAGAAATACTTTCATAAACTCCCAGCCCTTCTAAGGGAACTATGGATGTCGGATCTCCAACACACTTCTTAAGCATAGAGACATGGAAAACTGGATGCACCGATGCCAACTCACTAGGCAAATCAAGCTCATACGCAACCTTACCAACACGTCTCAAAATCTAATATGGGTTGACATATCGGGGACTAAGCTTCCCTTTCTTACCAAACCTCATTACAACCTTCAGGGGGTGATATTTTCAAGTAAACCCAATCATGAATATCAAACTCAAGATCCCTTCTTCTCACATCAATATATGACTTTTGCCAAATTTGAGCCATTTTCAACCTTTCTCTAATAATTCAAACTTTCTTTATGGAGTCATGTACCAACTCGAGACCTATTAGGGCAACTTCAGCCACCTCAAACCAACCTATGGGAGGTCTACAGCTCCTACAATATAAGGCCTCAAATTGAGCCATATCAATACTCGAGTGATAGCTATTGTTATAAAGTAGTGGAAGTTGCAACAAAAATGGGGTATCCGATAGTTCATGTGAAGTTGAATAATGGGGTGGATTATGAGCATGATTTAATTGTTAATGAAAAGGAGATAAGTGATGTTCAGACCATACTTCATGAAGGTAAAAGTCACTAAGCCTAAATGACCATACCCTTGCATTCATCCCTGTTACAAGCCGTGAAAAGACCTTTGTCATCTTGAGTTAGATGGAACGAATGTCAATTTGAAAATAAGGGCAAACCTATGGGTGAATTCATGCATGTGTTCATCTTTGTAAGTGTGAGAGTTGTATGTGATTCCAGAACTTTGAATTGTTGAGAAATTGTGTGTGACTATGGAATCATCTTTGTTGTGAGGGCATTAGAGTACCTTTGTTGACCTTGAACTTGCATTGGAAGCAAGTATTGTGAATTTGAGTATCTTTGATAATGGTGAGTCACAATTAGAATCTTTGAATGTATAATTGATCATTGTATGAGTAATCTGAACCTTGTTGCATGCATTCATGATGAGTCTTATGCAACACTATTTAAGTCATCCTTATTGAACTGCTAATCTTGAGTTTTACTTGAGGATGAGAAAAAGTTTAAGTTGGTGGTGTTGATGAGTCCTAGATTTGGACTTATTTGGGGATTTGTTTTCCTAATTTAAGTGTCCTAAAATGTAAATTTATGCTATGAACTGATGTATAAACTTTGACTTTTAGGTATATGGATTGAGGAGCAAAGCGAGGACACTAACAAGCAAAAAGGAACAAAACAAGATAAAGAAGGAAAGAAAAGCAAACCTGATGATCGCCAAGAGCACTCCGCAAATCGCTGAGTTTTCCCAGCCCACCTAATTTTACAGTACACAGTGCCTGAAATGAGAGAAATTTGGGTGAACAGTACTCCATATCGGCTGATCGCCGAACTGATCGTCGAAACAAGATTGTACCGCCGAACACACTGAATAAGACAAATATGAAGTTAAATTGGGGAGAAAAAGGGCTAAAGGGCGGATCACAGAAGTGATCGGCGATGCTGATGTAGATCACCTAAAGTTACAGTGCATGATGGATGAAAACGTGAACAAAGAAAGTGATGGACAAGGATGATCGGTGAGTCGCCGACTGGTTGGCGAAGCCAAACTTTCCTCATCGATCAACCCAAAAAAGCCATATCTCAGATTTGTATAAATTGATTTTTGGAAGAGAGAGAAAGTATTCAGCCATTGTAAAACAAAATAGAGAGAACAAAAACACTATTCTTATTGTTTTAAAGCTATTTTCTTGAGAAATTGGAAGTGGGTGTTGAAATAGGAAGAGATTTTATTCATTTTTAATACTTGGAAATCAACACCCAACTATGGAACTTGTAGTAGTTATTAAGTTTTCTGCTTTTATGATGAATAGCTAAAATCTCATTCTTGGGGGTTTGACAATGTGATTAATTGCTGAATTTGGCTTGATGGGTGTTAGTCATTATCAATTTTACTGCTAAGTCGAAGTGGGTCTAACTTATTGCTATGGTTTAATCGCTCTGTTGCATGTTATTTCAGTAAGACTTAGTGTTTTATGCTTGTTTGAGAGATAAGTGTAAAGCTAAGATCATAAGTTGCATTCGTAGTTATTGGGTCATGGTGGGTTCAACTCGAGAAAGTGAATTCCAAGATTCATTCTATGTATCCAGCTCGAGAGAGTGGATGTAGTGAGGTTGTGGGCTGGTCTCCATGTTTAGCACATTAAGGTTTGAGAGAACTCAATTGAATCGAGGTAGTTGTTCGAGAGAAAAGTACCCCATCTAAAGTTCATCTTACCCACGAAGAGTTAGTACTTTTGGTTATCAATTAACACCCATTGAGTTGAGTTTAGCAATTGATTGGTCAATCCCCCAAGCATTTTTCTCCTATTTGATTACTCTTAATTAATTATTGAGATTGCTTTCTAATCTAAACCCCCTTACCCTAACATTGATGTCACCCTTCTAATTTTATTAATAGTTTCCGATAATCTGTATTCCTTCGGCTATGAAAATCACCATTTTACCTTCATACTTGAATTCTAAATAAAATTGCTCCTTGTGGGATCGACCCCAACTCTCTTGTTGGGTTTATGCTGCTTAACGATCGTCTATACCTAGTATCGGATGAGAAGTAGTTGATACGTTAATTAGTGCCCTTCCATGGATATTAAGAACAAGTAAGAAATGACTATTTCGTGGGATTTATTCTTAGCACCGAGAGGATATTGAGATGGAAGCTCTTCCGTTAGTAGAGATCCTGTTTCTGGTGGCAATCTCATTATTCCTTACCTATGTGCCCCCATAGGATGACTGTCTAGATAGACATTAGCTAGTGGATCAACTTAACCTAGAATTTCATGGTCCTTACCTTGGCAAGTAGGACAACCCTTTTCGGTGTGGTAGACACCAGAGGATCATGTTATAGCTCACATGGTCTCTATGTCGGTTAAGACTAATTCCCACATTAATAATAAACTAAGGTTACTTCAAGAAGTATCTCATATGTGTTTCAAAGGTTTTAAAGATGATGTTAGCTTGCATTGACCATGTTTTTATGACTTATGTTTTCTAACCCTTTTTTATATCATGTTTTAGCTTGGTAAATTACATGTCATGAAATGTCCTCTTTTAGCATGATTTAAATGTTTTATGCATAGCTATCATACGTGGTTCATTGTTTTGTACTAACGCATACTATTGCCTACATTTCCCCAACTGTAGGGTTCTACAGTCAGATTTCTTAGTTTCATGGCTAGTGGTTTATTTCGAGGTTCCTGAGCTATGGTGAGTCCTCATGCTTCACAAACGGACTTTCATTGTATCAGTTTCTTTTATGTATTTTAGTTTTTGACATGATGTATGGCCTAGACTCAATTTCATTCTATTGTATTAGATGGCTATTGAGACAAAGTGTTTTAGACTTCTGTGTTTCTTCTATAAAACTATTGGACTTGAAATGTTGTTTTACTTCTTTTGTTATATTTCTTATGTTATGAATGCTAAGTGGCTTGTATGGGATCCCTCGGGGTCTTATATGCAATGTTACATCTAGGGTGTACCTCTGGGTCGTGAAAAAATTGGTAATTAGAGAACAAGGTTTAGAATAGTCATTGGATGTCTCATAAGCCACGTCAAGTAGAGTCTTGTTCATGAGTGTGAAGCGGGCCACATTTATGAATGAGAGGCTACAAGATGTTTAGGAAACTCTATTTATTTCATTACTCTAAAGTCCTGCGATATAGTTTAACTCTATAAAGTGTCTCTCCTAATCCTTATCTGATGCACTATAGGACATGGCTACTCGAAGAGCTTATGCTAGAAGAAATGTGAGGGAGAATGTAGAACAAGAAGCTTCTCCCCAAGCTCCTAAAGTTTTGGTCGATTCTTTGGCCGAGCAACTGACTAATGTGGAGTTTAGGGCTGCTTTTCAAGTGCTGGCTCAAGCCGTTAAGGCCCAAGACAAAAGGGAGGTTACGGTTCCCCTAAACTCAAATATGGGTACGGTTGCATCTAGAGTGAGGGATTTCACTAGGATGAATCCTCAAGTGTTTCATGGTTCTAAGGTTGAGGATGATCCTCAAGAGTTAATTGATGAGGTTTATAAGGCGTTGATAATCATGGGAGTGACACCGGTGGAAAAGGCAAAGATTTCTGCTTATCAACTAAAGGGTGTTGCTCAAATATTATACCACCAGTGGAAAGAAGGGAGATCGGAAGATGCGGGTCCTCTTGATTGGGAAAAGTTTAAAATTACTTTTCTTGATCGGTTCTTTCCCCTTGAGATGAGGGAGGACAAAGTGCTTGAGTTTATCAACTTTCTTCAAGGAAGTATGAGTGTGAGGGAATATGCTCTAAAGTTTACACAATTGTCTAAATATGCTCCAACAATGGTTGCGGATTCAAGGGAAAGGATGAGTAAGTTCATTTTGGGTGTGTCCGAAATAGTGGTTAAAGAGTGTCGTACCACCATGCTCATTAATGACATGGACATATCTCGTCTCATGGTACATGCTAAACTGATCGAAGAGGAGAAACTTAAGGAAAAGTCTAGGGAGATAAAATCGGCTAAAATTGGTGATGGTAATTTCTCACATGCAAGGTCTGATGGACATGGTTGTCCTAGGTTTCGACAAAAGTTTTCCATTCGAGGTTCCTCCAATGATCCTCCTAAGTTCAACAAAGATAGGGTGTCTAACCATAAGCCTCAAGGATGTAATGGTAGTGGATATTCATTGCCTATGTCTACTTGTGTTAGGTGTGGAAAGAAGCACGAGGGTAAGTGTCTTAACGGCACGGATGGTTGCTTTAGTTATGGTAAAATTGGTCATAAAATGAGGGATTTCCCGATGCTTATGGCTAAAGGAAGATAGGGCAAGCACTCTCCTCCTAGTGGTTTGGGTTCCAGTGCTCTTAAGCAAAACCGATTTAATGCACTTCAGACTCGTGGTGAACAAGAGGGTTTTTCCGATGTGGTTACCGTTATCTTGAAGGTTTTCCAACTTGATGTTTATGCTTTTCTTGATCCCAGTTCTACCTTGTCTTTTGTGACGCCATATATGGCTATGAGGTTTAATGTTCTTTCGGATGTGTTGTTAGATCCTTTTTCTGTCTCTACTCCTGTTGGTAATTCTATTATGGCTAAGAGGGTTTATAGAAAGTGTCCCGTTTCCTTGTCCCATAGAGTTACTCTTGTTGACTTGGTATAACTTGTTATGCTAGATTTGGATCTTATCCTTGGGATGGATTTTTTGCACTCTTGTTATGCTTCGATTGATTGTAGAATTCGTGAAGTCAAGTTTCAATTCCCAAATGAGCCTATCCTAGAGTGGAAAGGGGGAAATTCTATGCCTAAGGGTCAGTTTGTCTCTTATCTTAGAGCTAGAAAGATGATTTCTAAGGGTTGAATTTACCATCTTATTAGGG
Organism: Solanum etuberosum; assembly: GCA_029582245.1. Classification (NCBI taxonomy): domain Eukaryota; kingdom Viridiplantae; phylum Streptophyta; class Magnoliopsida; order Solanales; family Solanaceae; genus Solanum; species Solanum etuberosum. The sequence goes on from JAJONR010004484.1 coordinate 39,733, forward strand.
TGAGGGATGTGGATTCCGAAACCCCTACTCTTGATATGGTCCCTGTTGTTAATGAGTTCCTAAAAGTGTTTCCAGATGATTTACCCGATATTCCTCCTGAAAGGGAAATATACTTCGGTATTCACCTTCTCCCAGATACGCAACCTATTTCTATTCCTCCTTTCCAAATGGCTCCGGCAGAATTTAAGGAGTTGAAAGAACAATTGAAGGATTTTTTAGAGAAGGGTTTCATCCAATCGAGTATCTCTCCATGGGGTGCTCCCGTGTTGTTTGTTAGAAAGAAATATGGTTATCTTCGTATGTGTATTGACTATCGTCAGTTGAACAAGGTTACTATTAAGAATAAGTATCCTCTTCCAAGGATAGATGACTTGTTTGACCAACTTCAAGGAGCAAGTTATTTCTCTAAGATTGACCTTCGGTTGGGTTATCACTAATTAAGGGTGAAGGAAGATGACATTCCGAAGACGGCTTTTCAAACCCGGTATGGTCATTATGAGTTTTTGTGATGTCGTTTGGTTTGACTAATGCTCCGGTGGCATTTATGGATTTGATGAATAAGGTGTTTAGACAATACCTTGACATGTTTGTGATTATGTTCATTGATGATATATTAATCCATTTGAGAAGTGAGAACGAGCATATTAATCATTTGAGGATCGTGTTTCAAATTCTTAAGGACCAACAACTCTTTGCGAAGTTTAGCAAATGTGAGTTTTGGTTAAGGTCTGTATCTTTTCTTGGTCATATTGTCTCAACTAAGGGTATTGAGGTAGATCCTAAGGATACGGATGCGGCCAACAGTTTTCCTAGACCTGTAACTCCTTCGGATATTAGAAATTTCTTGGGTTTAGCCGGTTACTATAGAAGGTTTATTGAGGGGTTTTCTTTGATTGCCTCTCCTTTGACGACTTTAACCCAAAAGAAGGCTAAGTTCATATGGTCCAAAGCATGTGAGAAGAGTTTCCAAGAGTTGATGGATAGACTTACTTCCGCTCCGGTGTTGACTTCACCAGAAGGGACTGATGGTTTTGTTGTTTATTGTGATGCCTTGAGAATTGGGCTAGGGTGTGTTCTTATGCAAAATGGGAAAGCTATTGCCTATGCCTCAAGACAACTTAAGATTCATAAGAAGAATTATCTTACCCATGACCTTGAATTAACGGCGGTTGTCTTTGCCTTAAAAATTTGGAGGCATTATTTATATAGATTTCATGTAGATGTGTTTACCGATCACAAGAGTTTACAATATATGTTTAGTCAGAAGGATCAAAATCTTCGCCAAAGAAGGTGGCTTGAATTATTGAAAGATTATGATATGAGTGTTCCCTATCACCCCGAAAAGGCAAATGTGGTGGCAGATGCTTTTAATCATCTATCCATGGGTAGTGTTGCTCATATTGAAGAAGAAAAAAAAGAGTTGGTTCGAGATTTCCATAGATTGGCCCAATTGGATGTTAAGTTAGTGGACTCCACCAAGGGTGGTGATATGGTTCAAAATGAGTCGGAATCATCTTTAGTGACGAATGTGAATGCTAAGCAAGGTCTTGATACAATTTTGGTAGACTTAAAAGAAGCGGTGCTCAAGAAATCCTTTGAGGCTTTCTCCCAAGGAGGAGATTGTGTCGTTAGATATCACAGTCGTTTGTGTATTCCAAATGTTGATAACTTGAGGGAACAGATCTTGTCAGAAGCCCATAGTTCTCGGTATTCCATTCACCTTGGAGCCACCAAGTTGTACCATGACTTACAGGAGGTTTATTGGTGGAATGGGATGAAGAAGGACATTATGGAATTTATGACTAAGTGTCCTAATTGTCAACAAGTGAAAGTTGAGCATCAGAAACCGGGAGGTTTGTCCCAAACATTAGCATTCCTACTAGGAAGTGGGAAGATTTGAACATCGACTTTATTGTTGGTTTGCCTCGCACCGGGCGCCAACATGACTCGATTTGGGTTATAGTAGATCGGATGACGAAATTGGCTCATTATATTCCCGTCAAGGTTTCCTATTCGGTAGAGGATTACGCTATGTTGTACTTAAGAGAAATGGTAAAGTATCATGGAGTGCCTTTGTCCATTATTTCCGATCGTGGCACCCAATTCACTTCTCAGCTATGGAAGTCTTTCCAAAAGGGTCTTGGTAGTCGTGTTAAGCTTAGTATGACCTTTCATCCCCAAACTGATAGGCAAGCAGAGCGTACCATCCAAACTTTGGAAGACATGTTGAGGGCTTGTGCGATTGATTTTAAGGGTAATTGGGATGAGCATTTGCCATTGATTGAGTTTGCTTATAACAATAGCTATCACTCAAGTATTGATATGGCTCCCTTTGAGTCATTATATGGCAGGAGGTGTAGATCTCCTATAGAATGGTTTGAGGTGGGTGAAGTCCCCTTAATAGGTCCCGAGATGGTATGTGAGGCCATAGAGAAAGGTCGACATATTAGAGAAAGGTTGAAAATGACTCAAAGTCGACAAAAGTTATATGTCAATATGAGAAGAAGAGATCTTGAGTTTGATGTTCATGATTGGATTTACTTTAAAATTTCACCCATGAAGGGTGTCGTGAGATTTGGTAAGAAAGGGAAGCTTAGTCCCTGATATGTAGGCCCATATCAAATTTTTAGACGTGTTGGTAAGGTAGCTTATGAACTATAATTGCATAATGAGTTGGCATCGGTGCATCCAGATTTCCATGCCTCTTAGAAGGTTTGGGAGTTAAAGAGAATTTTTCATATGAAGAAGTTCCGGTTGAGATTTTAGACCGGTAAGTCAAGAAGTTGAGAAATAAAGAAGTAGCTTCCGTGAAAGTGTTGTGGAGGAATCAATTAGTTGAGGATGCTACTTGGGAGGCCGAGGCCGATATGATATCCCGATATCCTCATATCTTTCCTTCTACTCCTACTTTAGCTTGAGGTAATGAGTTCCTCATGGGTTGTTCTTCATTTAGAAGTCATGTGTCTTAAATGTTTCCATGATTTCCTTACTATGCATGATTTATGAAAATTCCAAGTTTTGAGAAAATGAGTTTATTTGATTGACTCCTAAATGTTTATATGCATTGAGTATGAATTGCATGTAGACTACAAGATATGATATGAGCATGTTTCTAGCTTGGAGTTGATGTTTCCTCCTCAGTGTGTATTGCATGTATGATAGGCTGTTAGACTTATTTTTCACCCCTCTTATGATGTTTTGATTTCGTCGTAGCTTGGAGTTGATAGTCCCTCCTTGGTTATATGCATTTAGATGGTGTTGCATTGATGGTTGGGTTGTTAGTTCCTCTCTTACTCTTTTTGTACCAGCTTGAATCTCATTCGAGGACGAATGATCCCAAGGGGGAGATATTGTAACACCTCGGATTCGAAAAAGGGTAACATCGAAAATTTTAGAAAGTTGCAGGTGCCAGCCACGGGGTCTAACCACGGCCCGTGGATAGGACCACAGACCGTAGGGTGGTCCGTGGCTTGGTTACCCCTAGGGACATCAGAGGTCATGAAACCGTAGCCTGATCAACGGACCGTTGGACAGACCACGGTCCGTGGTCGAGGGCTCGTTATTAAAAGAACAAGAATCAGTTTCTGACCACAAACAACGGTCGTGTAGGACGGCCCGCCATCCAGACCATGGTCTGTCGTCAGTGGCCCATCGGTGGTGGGCTGGCAGTTAAGTTAGGGGAAGTTGGGTCTTTTCCCATCCGAACCATGGTCCGTCGTCAGTGGCCTATATAAATGATTTTAATCCCAAAACTCACTCATTCACTTTATTCTCTTCAATCTCACCAAAAAAGAAGAACTTTCAAATATTTCTCTCTCTAGAAGTCTTGAAGAAGAAGGATTAAAACTAGGGTTTCAAACCAAGTCTCAATTCCTCAATTGAAGATTAGCAATTGGCTTCAAGGTATGATAGTTTTCATCTATGGGTTCCTTCTATTCATGGAGTTCCCAAATTCCTCTATTTTCAAAGTTAGAATTCCCCAATTGAGTTAGGGTTTTCTTCAATTGTCATGGGTTCTCTTGATTATCGATTTAAATGATTGAATTGTGATCTCTTATGCATGAATTGATGAAATACTATGATTTTATGATGATTTCCCCCCTGAACACATGTAATTTCCATGTTTTCAAGTTATTATCATATGATGTGACATTTTAATTATAAATGAAGAGTTTTATGAAATTAAGCATGTATTGGTAGAATTACATGAATTTATGATTAAATCCATATCTAACCCTTGTTTTCTAAATGTTGGTGATTTATAATGGGTTTGAACCTTGAAAGGTAAATTATGGAATTATGCATGTTCTTATGAAATCTATGAAAATGTTTTAATGATGCTTTGAGAGTAAAGTATCAATGATGATATTGTTATTGTGTTATTGAAAGAATTTCCTCATTAACACATGAAAACAAGATGTGAAAGGGTTTCTCACATAATAAGGATTCTAAGGTTAAAAGGTCTTCTCTCCTAATTGAATCAAAGATTAAGAGCTATCCTAATGAAAGCTAGCTTGGATTGGTTATTGAATGATACTTTTCCATGGATAATGACTTAACTTGGATTGGAAAGATGAAGCGCCCTTCCATGGATAATAAGAACAAGTAAGAAATGACTATTTTGTGGGATTTATGCTTAGCACCCAGACGTTATTGAGATGGAAGCTCTCCCGTTAGTAGAGGCCGGGTTTCTAGTAGCAATCTCCTTATCCCTTACCTATGTCCCCCCATAGGATGATTGTCTAGATAGATATTAGCTAGTGGATCCACTTAAGCTAGAAGTTCATGGTCCTTACATTACCATCCTTTTCGGTGTGGGAGACACCGGGGGATCATGTTATAGCTCACATAGTCTCTATCTCGGTTAAGGCTAATTCCCACATTAATAATAAACTAAGGTTACTTCAAGAAGTATCTCATCTGTGTTTCAAAGGTTTTAAAGATGATGTTAGCTTGCATTGACCATTCTTTTATGACTTATGTTTTCTAACCCTTTTATATCATGTTTTAGCTTGGTCAATTGCATGTCATGAAATGTCCTCTTTTGGAATGATTTAAATGTTTTATGCATAGCTATCATACTTGGTATATTTTTTTGTACTAATGCATACTCTTGCCTACATTTCTCCAAATGAAGGGTCAGATAGTCAGATTTCTCAATTTCGTGGCTAAATATTGATTTTGAGGTTCCAGAGCATTGGTGAGTCCTCATGCTTCGAGGACAAACTTTCATTGTATTAGATTCTTTCTTGTATTTTAATTTTGGACATGATGTATGGGCTAGGCCCAATTTAATTTTATTGTATTAGATTGCTATTGAGAAAAAATGTTTAGACTTCCGTTTTTCTTCTATAAAACTATTAGACTTGAAATGTTGTTTTAATTATTTTGTTCTATTTCTTATATTATGAAAGCTAAGTTGCTTGTATGGGGTCCCTTGGGTTCTTATACGCCATGTTACATCTAGGGTGTAACCCTGAGTCTTGACAGATTGGTTTCTTTGCACCTATTTAATACTTTCCCAAGGTGTTCAATACATGCTTCAAATGAATCACTAACAACCGAAAAATCATCCATAAAGACCTCTATTGAGTCTTCACCATATCTGAAAAATCACCCAAAAGGCATTCTCTCGAAAGCAAAAGTTCCATAGGGATATGTAAAATATTTTTTTCTTGCTCTTCCGGTGCAATGGAAATTTGGTTGTACCCGGAATAACCATCTAAAAAGCAATACCATACATGCCCCGCAAGCCTATCAAGAATTTGGTCCATAAATGGCATAGGGAAATGGTCTTTCTCAGTCCATGCATTCAAATTCCGAAAATCCATGCATACACAGCACCCGGTGACCGGTCTCATAGGTACAAGTTCCCCTTAGTCATTTGGAACAATGATAATTCCTCCTTTCGTTGGCACATATTGCACGGGACTCACCCATTTGCTATCTGCGATGGGGTACACCACACCCACATCAAGCCACTTGATGATTTCTTTCTTCACCACTTCTTGCATCGGTGGGTTTTGCCTCCTTTGATGCTCAACGCTTGGTTTACATTCGTTATCCAATTGGATGTTATGAGTGCAAATTCCGAGGAGAATCTGCACAATATCAACAATTTTCTATCTAACAGCTTTAATGTATCGTTTCAACACATCAACAAGTAATTTTACTTCCCACTCAAACAAGTCTGTAGCAATGATGACGGGCAAGGTGTTATTCACCCCCAAATATACATACCGATGGTAGGATGGGAGCACTTTCAAATCAAGATTTGGTGGCTATTTGATGGATGGTATAGCGGGGGGGGGGGGGTCTTACTCGATTTTTAAGATCAATGTCGAGCTTCAATGGATTTTTAGAGTAAGAACCTATACCCGATAGAGCAACCACAACTTCATCATAACCTTGAACTTCCTCCTCATCATAATTTTAAAGGATGTCCGCTAGAGGTTCCCTCACACAAAACTCCTCACTTACACTAGCCACTGCCTCATCGATCACATTAATGGTTGGAATTACATGAATGTCACTCGGTTGCTTCATCAATTTGCACACATTGAAAGTAATCTCCTCATCCTTTACCCAAAATTTCAATTCACCACTTTCAACATCCACAAGGGCTCTTCTTGTAGCAAAAAACAGCCTTTCTAATATAATAGGTACCTCAATGTAAATCTCACAACCCAAAATAACAAAGTCGGCTGGAAAAATAAACCTATCCACTTTTACCAAAATGTCATAAAATATGCCAATGGGATGCTTAATATATCGATCAGCCATGAGAAGACGCATTGTTGTGGATTTAGGTTCGCCCAACCCAAGTTGTTTGAAAATAGCATACGACATCAAGTTATTACTTGCCCACAGGTCACACAAAGCTTTGGAAAATTGAAGCATCCCAATAGTAAATGGAATAGTGAATGCCCCACGGATCAACTTTCTTGATAACCACATTGTTTGTCATGATTGAACTACAATTATGAGATACCTCAACCTTTTCTAAATCCATCCTCCTCTTATTAGTGACCAATTATTTCATGAATTTTTTATAGCCCGACATTTCCAACAACGCTTCGACTAAAGGAAGATTTTTAGACAGAGTCTTGACCACAGATAGAAATTTTTGGAACTTTGCATATTCATTTCAATTTTTGAGTCTTTGAGGAAATAGTGGGTTGACTTTGGGTAACAATTTTGCCGGCTTTTTAGAAGAAGCAGCCCCCTCCTTAGATGTTTGTGATTCCTCGGTGATGAGTTGTCTTGGAATTTTCTCAACCTCTTTGGATGTGACATTCTCCGGTGCTTGGTCGGATCCCTCTACACCAATGGCGTCATCTCCTTCTTTACTAGTGTTTGCATCACTATTACCTTTCACATTATCACCTGCTACTTTCCCACTCTGGGTCAACACCGCCAAGCATTTAGCATGATGAACCTTTGAATTCAGTATCATATCATTTACAAACCTCTCTAAAGGCTTGGACTCTAACTAGGGTGAAAATTGACTCATTTGACATTTAAGTTGCTTGATAGACTCCGAGTGAGAATTTACTTTATTATTCAAGGATGAGAAGTCAGCTTCATTTCGATAAGCATTTCTCGGATCCTTCAACCTTATTTAGAATGCGGGATAACAAATCATCCACCAGAAAGCTTCCAGAACTGTCCCTAGATCTTGGGCTATCACCCATGTGCATGTAACAGGCATCATAGTCGTCTTCTCTCCTCCAAAATTTATTTTGGTCGGCCCAATCTTGATTGTAACTTCTCCATCAATCCTCAATAAGTGTGTTCCAACCTTGATTCTTGCCCGACTTTAAAGAGCCCAAGCAAGAACCCTCATCTAGTCTTGAAACCTTTTGCACCTCTTTCTTTTGATAAACACTCTCCATGACCTGTTTTTTAACAATTCCATTTGACACATCATCTTGGCCATGTTTTCATCTTCTCTTGGTTCTTCTCCACTTTTTCCTCTGTCATTCAAAAATTCAAGGGAGACACTTGATCTTCTCTAGTGTACCAAGCACAATTGATTTTTGTCATCTCATCAAGAAGAGTAGATGCTATATCAAACGGTTGTTGCATGATTCCTCCTCGAGCCAGCTGGTCAGCCACACCTTTGTTTATTGAGTCGAGGCTCTGGTAGAAGTATTGTAACAACAAATTGTTTGGGAGTCCATGAGCTAGACATTGGAGCAGCAACTTCTGAAACCTCAACTATGTCTCATGAATTTGTTCACCATCTACTCTCTTAAAGTTCTGGATATTGTCCCTCAACTTCACCATCTTCGAGGTAGGAAAAAACCTTACATAAAACGCATCAGTGAGCTCCTCTAAAGAAGTGATTGGATCCCTTGGTAAATTAGTCAACCACTTCGTTGCCTCTCCCATTAGAGAAAAGGGAAACAGACAAAGTCGGACCGACTCCTGAGTGATGTTCTTTAAAGAAAATGGCCCACACACATCCAAAATGTTTTTGATGTGGTCATGAGGATCTTCAGTAGCAAGACCTCAAAAGAGACCCTTCATTTGAAACAGCTGCAACATAATGTTGGTCACATGAAACACCACATTGCCCAGAGTCGGAAGAAATCGAATAGCACCCGCACTTCCCAACTGTTATTCATTGACATCGTGAAAATTATTGATATCATCATTGTGCCCTAGCTGGCTAGCATAGCTCCCTCTAACACTCATATCTTAAACTGTTTTACAGTAGCCAACAACAAACAAAAATAAGTTGATTCAACTACAACAAGATTAGTTCACAACTAAACTTCACCAAAAAGAATTATAAACACCACTCCCCAATAGCGGCGCCATTTTTGATAACGCTCAACTACACTTCATCCGATTCAAAGTGTAGGCGGTCGCTAACAAGTATAAACCCAACTAAGCTTTGGGGTCGATCCCACTGTAGTGATAAAGTAAAGAATTCGATTACCAAATAAAATAGTGTTCTAATCATTTGTAGGAGTAGACATTTTCAAAACAAATAAAGTAAATGGCAGGGGGTTGGTTGACAATTAATGTCAAAGGGGGGGAGTTTGAGTGAACAATTAACAACTACGAACAATCGGGAGTAAACAAGTAGAGAGGATTTCTTGCGAGTGTGATCAATTGAATGCCAATTTCACGAAATGGGTGATTATTATTTACTAGAAGTCGTTTAATCTTAGTGGGTAGGCTAGTATTTAGGTGTAATAGCTATTTCTCAATCAACTATCACGAATCAAGCGAGTTCTCTCGAACCTCGACAAGCACAACACATGTAAACAGCCCAATACCTCAATCAATCTACTTTTTTAAGCTAGATTAGTAGGATTGAATTCATGCCCACTTTCTCAAGCTAAGTCTACAATAGCCCAATCAACACAATCATCAACCAGTGGTTTAACTCTGAAACTTCTTTCTCAAGCAAGCTTAGAAAGCAATACTAGAACTGTATTTGCAACTATAATTAATCAATTAAAACTCAACTATTAATTAAACCCACTTCAAATCAATAATAAAATCAGTAAATACTAACACCCATAAGATAATTTAAAAATTAAATCACATAATCACACCCCCAAGAATGGGGGTTTTAGTCACACATAATAAAGAGCAAGAAACCGTTACAAACTATGTTTTCCATCAGCTTGGGCAACAACCAAAAAGTCTTCAACATGCTCAAATTGAATTCAAAATAAAATAAACCCTAAATAGCTACTCAAAAAGAGTAAGACCAATGTTTAGAATGATAGGGATAGAAAAAACCTAGAACTATACAATGCGGGAACTCTCAAAAACTCGAGAACTCATTTTTCTTCTTTTGAAAATTGCGTTTATACGTTCCCAGAATTTCAGCTTTGGAGTCACTCGGCGAAATAAGTCGGGCTTCACCGACCATGTCAACGATGCGTCGAGTGCTCATCGCCTTCTTGTCTTGGTTTTTCACCACTCCTCTTCTGTCACTTTAGGAGATAAAATTCAACCTCACTGATCCGTTCGGCGCATCGCCGAAGCATCAGTTTTCTCGCCTAGTTGGTCTTGTCCATGGGCTGGCCTGCATGAACTTTTAGCGGGCTGAAGGTCCACTCAGCGACTCACTGAGTGGAGTTGGCGAGTACCAGCCTTGCTTTTCTTTAGCTTTTTCGCTCCTTTTTATTTGGTAATACCCTTGCCTTGCTCTTTTGCCTCCATTGCTGCAAATTAGCATTTTAGCATCAGTTTAGAGCATAAAATAGGCATTGAAGACACTAAAACTTTGAAAAATGAGTCGAAATCCCTGACTTATCAACCACATTGATTTCATTCTCGCAATACCAACAGTACGCATCATGCTCATAATGAGTACTATTCAAGACATAGATATTGAACAAAATTGATTCTCAAATTGAAATCAATGATAATATCAAGCATTTCACGATTTGAACTCATTGTGGGACCACAACTTGAATGGAGAACACAATTCCCAACAGAGAACTCTAATATAAACAAAATATCTACAACAGTTCAAAATACGAAATAATAAAACACAAGCAAAAGAGGAATATTGGCACGAAGGCTCTCATCCTACCAAAAAGAAAATGCAGTGTCCTCAGTGTAAAAGAAATGAACGTACTGGGAGGCTAAGAGACTGGATTCCCTGACATGCTATGCCTATGGAGCACTCTCATCTAGAGTCTCGGGAGCAACAATCGCAAGAGGGGTATCGATGCCCGAAAATAGGTGTAACACCTCGGATTCAAAAAAATTGAAATTTAGGTTTTAAAAAAATTTGGTACAAGTAAAGACAGAGCCAGTGAAGGTCCGTAGGTTGAACCAAATACCATAGGTTGGACCGTGGTTGGCCAGTCCAAGTTGAGTTGAAATGTCTAGTCCCGTACTTTGTGATGGTTCACCAGGATGGTCAATTACTAATGCACGGGCCGTAGGTAGGTCTCGTAGGTGAGTCACAAATTTAGTGGAATTTTGAGAACCAAAAGTGAGACTTACGATGGTCATGTACGGATCATATGTTGACTAACGAACCGTACATGGGTCCCATCGTCCAAAGGTCCAGAAAACAAGTTTCTAAAACCATCTACAGTTGATCAGGATGGTTAGTGGTTGGACCTACGGACCGTGGGTCTAGCAATCGATGGGGTCCAGCAGTTATTTTAAAAGGGTCTTTTGAGTCTTTTCTTAATTATTCTAGCCCAATACTATGTCGTTTTACCCTCTATTAGGAATCCTATATAAAGGTTTTAATCCCCGAAATCTCCTAATTCAATTCATTCTCTCAAATTCCTAAAATAAGAACAAGTTCATCCTCTCCAATATTTCTCTCTCTAGAAGCTTGAAGAAGAAGACTAGGGTTTTAAGCCAAGTCTCCAATTTCACCATTGATTATAAGCTCGTGGTATCAAGGTATGATAGTCTTCGTCTATGGAGCTTTTTCCTCCATGAAGTTCCTAAATTCCCAAATTTTGAAGTTAGAAATCTCCAATTGAAGTTAGGGTTTTCTTCTATTGCATGTGTTCTTTTAAAAATTGATATAAATGATTGTTTTATGAAGCATTATGCATGAACTGAGATAATTCCATTTTATTATGATGAACCCCCAAGAACCCATGCTTAACCCATGTTTTCTATATTTTGATGATTGAAAGTCGGTTTTGAACTATGAAAAGTGAATTATGGAAATATGCATGTTTTTATGAAATTGATTAAATGTGATATATGTTCCTTTGAGAGTAAAGCTTAAATGTTGTTGTGGATTGTTGTGAAAGGATTTCTCACATAAAGGATTCTAAGGTTGAAAGGTATTCTCACCTAAAATAAATCAAAGTTAAGGAGCTATTCTAATGATGAGGCAATCGATGATTACCCATGTCCTCATTGTAAAAGACAAGAGGTGATTACCAATGTCCCTTAAAGATAAGATGAATATGATTGATGACTATTCCATGAGAATTATGCTTAGTAACGAGTGGACAAGTGGCGATTACCCGTGTCCCATAAACTATGTGCCATCATAGGTTGTCTAGATAGACATTAGCTAGTGGATCCACTTTAGCTAGAAGTTCGTAGTTCTTATCTTGGCAAGTGAGGACACCTCTTTTCAGTGTGAGGTAGACACTGAATTTCATGTTATAGCTCACATGGTCTCTATATTAGTAAAGGCTAATTTCCAAAACAATAATGATGAACTAAGGTTATATCAAGAATTATTTCACAAGTGTTCAAAAGATGAGTTTTACTTGAATTTGACCATGATTACTATTATTTTTTGTAACCTCTTTCTTATGGTTTGAACTTTGTCTTTGCATGTCATGAAAATGTCCTTTAAGCATGATTTGGTAACTTCTCTGCATTGCTATCATACTTGGTACATTTTTTTACTACCGCATACTCTTACCTATATTATTCCCTAATGTAGGGTCCAACGCTTCAATTTTGCATCCCCGTTGCTAGAAGTCACTTTGGTCACATTGAGAAGTGGTGAGTCCTCATGCTCCGAGGACCAAACGTTCTATTCCTTTTCGTCTTTACTTCTCAGATGTTCTACATGATGCTACGGTTACATCCCAATAACTCTTGATATAATAGATGACTTTGAGACTATATAGACTTCTCCTTCATTTTTAAAATACTCTTTATGATATGAATTGTCTTTTAAAATCTCTTGATTTTCTATTATCTTATTTATGTATGCTAGGTGGCCTTGTGTAGGTCCTCTCGGGGTCCTATAAGCCATGTTACACCTAGGGTATTCTTTGGGTCATGACAAAATTGTTATTCAGAGCACAAGGTTTAGAATGGTCCTAGGATGTCTCATAAGCCACATCAAGTAGAGTCTTGTTCATGAGTGTGAAGCGCGCCTTATTTATGAATAAGAAGCTATAAGATAATGAGGAAAGTCCACTTCTTTCATTACACTTAAGTCGTGTGATAGAGTGTAACTCTATAATGTCTCTCTCCTAATCCTTATCTGATGCTCTAAAGAATATGGCCACTCGAAGGGCATATACTAGATGGAATGCGGGAGAGAATGCTGAACGAGAGGCTCCTCCACAAGTTCCTCAAGTTCTGGTCGACCCTTTGGTCTAGCGGGTGACTAATACAGAGTTTAGCGCTGGTTTTCAAGTGTTGGCTCAAGACATGACGGATCAAGCCAATAGTGAGGTTGTTGTCCCCATAAACCCAAATGTGGGTACGACGACAACTAGGGTGAGAGACTTCACTAGAATTAATCCCCCAAAGTTTCATGGTTCTAAGGTTGAGGAACATCCTCATGAGTTCATTAGTGAAGGGTATAAGGTGTTGATAATCATGGGAGCGACACCGGTGGAAAAGGCGGAATTGGTTGCTTACCCACATAAGGGTGTTTCACAATATTGGTTCAACCAATGTAAGGAAGGGAGGGCAGTTGATGCAGGTCCTCTCGATTGGGAAAAGTTTAAGGTTGCTTTCCTTGATAGGTTCTTTCCCCTTGAGATGAGGGAGGCAAAGGTGCTTGAATTCATCAATATTCATCAAAGAAGCATGAGTGAGAAGGAATATGCTTTGAAGTTCACACAATTGTTTAGGTATGCTCCTACTATGGTTGTCGATCCTAGGGCAAGGATTAGTACGTTTCTTTCGTGTATGTCGGAGATGGTGGTAAAGGAATGTCGTACAACCATAATTATCAATGAATATGGACATTTATCATCTTATGGTTGATGCTCGAAAAACAAAAGAGGAGAAACTTAAGGAAAGATCTAGGGAGGTGAAGAAGACAACGGCCGATGATGGTGACTTTTCACATTCGAGGTCCGATGGACATGGTCAGTCTAAGTTTTGACAAAGGTTTTCCGGTCAAGGTTCCTCCAATGCTCCTCCAATGTTCAACAAAGATACGGTGTCTTACCCTACTCTTGAAGGTGGAAACGACAATTGATCTTCATTGCCTACTTGTTCTAAGAATGAGGGAGATAATGTCGATGGGCTCAACCCAATCCTTCGTCAGGTTCTAGTGAAAGTCAGAAGCAAAACAGATTCTATCTACTTCAGACTCCTCGTGAGCAAGATGGTTTTCCCAATGTGGTTACCAGTTTGTTGAAAATATTTCATCTTGATGTTTCTGCTTTGCTTGATCCCGATGCTTCCTTGTCTTTTGTGACGCCATGTGTGGCTATGAGGTTTGATATTCTTATGGAGGTGTTGTCAGGTTAGTTTTATGTCGCTACTCATATGAGTTAATATATTGTGGCTAAAAGAGTCTATACAAATTTTCCAGTTTCCTTATCCCATAGAGTGACTTGTATTGATCATGTAGAGCTAGATATGCTAGATTTTGAGTGATCACACTCAAATATTTAATCTTTGGGATTACTGGAACCTCAAAATCTTGAATTTTTTTCAATTGGCTCTGTGATCACACTCAAATATTCAATCTTTGGGATTGTTGGAACCTCGAAATCTTGAATTTTTTCAATTCTCTCTGTTGTGATCACACTCAAATATTCAATCTTTGGGATTATTGGAACCTCAAAATCCTGAACTGTATCACTAAGTGCATTCTCTTCATGAACTATTTTTAAATTCTTCTTCTTCTTTTTTTCCAAGAGACTCGAGGTACATTTGTACCTCGACTCTCTATTTATTTTCCTTCTCGTCCTACAAGGAATAAGGTAATATAAGTGTTCAATAGCATCAACACAAACCTCATTCTTTCTTTTTTCTTTTACTTTCCGAATCAATTCTGTTTCTTTTTTCTCTTTGTTTCGTTTTATATAATATTGAATCAACTCTCCACGTTTTGCCCTCTTCAATTGTGCTTCTTTTTCTTCATCTTCTAAATAAATTTCATCGATTTCTTCTATTGTTACACATTCATGTGTAACACAAGAAGATGAAGAGTCATTCATATTTTTTTACCACGATTAACATTGATCATCATGCATAATATCACCAATAAACTCACAATAAGTATTATTTTCTTTAACCACAACTTTAATTCACAAGAAAACAAGAGAATTGTATAATTTTTTTGATATTATACACGAAATATTCAAGTTATTATATAGATATATTAAAGTTTTCCTAGTTCTAACAGAAGGAGAATATTTAGGAAAAATAAAGTTACTTGTCTGTCAAGTCTCTGTGTTATTGAAGGTTTAGGGAAGGTATTTTACATCTAATTGGATAACTTAAGTTAAAAAAACAAATTACCGTTCGATAAAATCAGTTTTTCTATTTCTTTTTTATTTTACTTAGGATTTTAATTTATGGTAATTTTTCGTATTGTTTTTAAATATCTAAATTTAAAATTTAAAGTAACTAATCAATCTGATTCAATTTAACTTCGAAGATTAGTCAAATTGATTCTCGTGAACAAAACGTGACAATTAAAAGTGAACCAAAGGAGTATTTAGCATGTAAATTAGTTGAAGTACGGTCAATAAGCTCTTGTTTAATAAAATATTTTTGAATTTGTAATTATCTATTTTTGGTATACTTTAAACAAAATAGTTATTTTTTAAAAAGAATTCTTCTACTTTTTCTCTTACTTGGTGGGCATATTCACAACTTATTTAAAAGTATCTTATTTCAAATAGGTATCTTATTTTTAGCACTCTTCTTACCTTAGTTAGTAAAATATGTGATTTCTTCTTATCTGTTCTAATTTAAAAAAAATTATCTGGTAATACATATTTAATGAGTAAAATATGTGATTTCTTCTTATCTCTTCCAATTTGAACAAAGTTTATTTGGTAATAGATATTCAGTAATGTTAGTTGAAGTGTTATAAGAAATAAGTAATAATTATCCAAATGGAGTGTATCATATATCATTTAAAATATAATAACATTTCTATTTCTCACTTATTGATACATTCTCCCGATTTTCTAGTCTCAATTAATTATTTTTCTTCATTAAAAGAAATATGTTGTATTTTGATTAATTTTAATTATAATACCCTCAAATATAAATTAATAAAACAAATTTAACAAAACACGTGTGACAATTAAATGATGAAACAACTACTCCTTCTGTGCCATTTTATATGACTTATTTATCTTTTTAGTCAGTCCCAAAAAGAATGAAACATTTTTATATTAAGTGAAAGATTGACTTTAAAATGTCCATTTTACCTGTAATGAAATAATTTATTGTCACAGAAATTTCTATCATTCATTTTTGGGACAAAGGAAAAGTATTATATCCCCGAACTATCGTAAATGGTATGCACACTCCGTACGTCATACATTTGGGACATTGGTGCCCCTGCCAACCAAAAACTATAGTATGTATGTCCATCACTCTAACGAAATACTAAATAAGGACACGTGGCGAAATCTTATCCTTCGATCCGATATTTAATAAATGTCGGATCGGTGAATAAGATTATGACACGTGTATGTCCGTTAGTACAAAGGGTATATATGCTTTAATTTTTGGACGGCAGGGGAACCAATGTCCAAAAGTATGACGGAGGGTATCTGCATACCATTGACAATAGTTCGGGGGTATATTTGTCTTTTTTCCCTTCATTATTAGACTACAAGTTTTAAAAGTCTTTCATTCTTTCTTAAACTCTATGCTGAGTCAAACTACCTCACATAAAATTAGACAGAAAGAGTAATAATTTTGATAAATATAAAATATATTGATCAAATATTCCAAGAACTAAAATCAAAATTGAAACTTGAAGTTTGTTAAGATGATTAATACTAGTAGTGGTTACCATTACATAAAACCAACTAAGTATCCACTAAAGATGGAGCTCCTATCAAATTCTCTAAAAAAAATTAATCACTTAAAATCATATCTTTCTTCTCAATGGTAAATTCAAGAACAAATCAAATTCAACTAAGTTTTAGAATTTTTGAGATTTTCAATTTTATGATTTTATCATCAAGAATCAATTCAATGGGTTGCAGATAGAATTAGAAAAATGTTTCAGACTTTGACGACATGAAAATTTCCTTTAGCATGATTTGGTAACTTTTGTGCATTGATATCATACTTGATACATTTTTT